>KV748598.1:0-32636 GCA_001692915.1 Glonium stellatum | reverse complement strand
GCCGTAGAACGTCCTTTTCAAATTAGAGTTCTCATAGATTCACAATAGATTTTTAGCCTTATCGTGCAGAGGCCTCCGGTTATGTCTCCTTCAAGGAGAGGACTATGCAAACCTGAACAACAACATTGAGAGAAAGAGGATGAAGGCTGGAGCAATCAGATACGACGAAATTGAAGGTGCGAATGTGGATAAAGAGATATCAAGGTAAGAGCTGTCGCATAAAGGGGCAGCCTCTGCAAAACAGTAGTATTCTTATGGATCTAGTGAGATCTTATTATTATAATGATCCAAAACTCCGATTGTGATTCGAATAAGGTCCCACCCGGATTAGCTCTGTAGGTAATAAGTAAAAGTGATGAATAGTGTAAAAAAAAATGAGTTAGGAAAGGTTGTGTAGGGTGGTACTGGGTTGTTTACGGTCCGTGGCGCATTGTGCATGGAATTTCTGCCAAATGAGGGCTTAAGAAGCGCTTTTTTTCACTCGCCGCCGCATGATATTCTCTTTGGGTAAGTGTTTAAGGCCACTCGAGATGCCTGCTAGGGTAGACGCATAGCCCCCAACGGTCAGTAATGAAGTAATAAGATAAAAGCATCTAACAGGAAAGATGAACGTCCGTAGAAATGAATATGTCGATGAGAATGCTAATGCTAAAAACTAACGGCTTGTTGTCTAGGCTGGGCGCCCTATATGGTCTGCAAAGAGAGCAGGGAGCGAGCGTGTCTGGAAGCGGTTTAATTCTTTCTCGGAATTTGAAACGGCACAATAATTCCTCCGCCCCCATACCTTGAGCATGGCTTGGAGAGGGCGGGGAGAGCATCACACAAGAGTTCTTGGAGACAGCATGCGTTGCAGGCGGACTGTTTCTTTTTTTTAAAGGTGTTCGTTGAGTCTTCCCTGGCCTTCAACCCAACCCTTTCTCTCTGATACACGCAGGACCACTAAAACGCCGAGGGTAGGATGAGCTTACCGGTTGGAGATTTAGGGGGCTGGCAATTGGCATCATCTGGCATAGAAATTAGAGAGCTGCAGGCGTTAAGATATTCTGCAGGGTGATGTTTACTTAGGATTAGCTTTCGGACAAAATGGCAGGACACGGGGCGTACGGCCGTTAAGATGCGCCGTGTGGGATCTAATCAGTCGTGGCACGGTGAGCGAAGCATGACTCTTGCGTGGCTTCCTGCAACACAGCGCCAACCAAGCCCCAGCTTCGTCATGGACTCGCCAAACGCAGGACGATTATGCGCGCCAATCAGACAAAAGCGCCGCTAAGCCGCTGAGAAGCTCGACCCTCGTTGGTCAGCCTTACATCCGAAATCTCTCGTACGTACCGAATTCGACGATACTTGCGATCCTCAGGCTTTAGATAATGCTCGAGCCAAGTCTGTCTGGGGCTATGTCAGCGCCTTGATCCAAATTTGCCTCCGTTGGTCCACGACGCCGGCCAAATGTCAGCCCTCGTCAGCTTTGGCGTTCAGCGATACGGTCTTGGCTGAACCCTCTTTCGGAGCATCAGAAATGGCGTCCCATGCCGTATATGATTATAAGAATCCTCCGTTTACCACCCCCAGTAATTATTCTAAACAGTATCACACTGCCATCGACCTACAGCCTCATCTCTTCATCTCTTCATTGATAAGTTTCCACCCTTCCTCGAGCAGATTATCTCCTCCCTGCGTTCCATATCTTACACCTCGACACGAACTCCGTCGGCTTCTTCAATATGGTTGCTCCATCCGCCCCTGATTTTTGCACAGATGTGACCCCAGAGTGCCCCGTTGAAGGCACAATCTACGGCTACTATCCAAGCTTGGGCGCCAATGTTTTCTTCTGTGCCTTCTTTGGCATCGCTTTTCTAGCCCAGCTTATTCAGGGCGTCAAATGGCGGACGTGGACCTTCATGATAGCACTCAGCCTGGGCGCACTCTGTGAAGCCATTGGATACGTGGGGCGAATCCTAATGCACAGAAATCCATTCAGCTCCGCCGGGTTTAATATGCAGATCTGCTGCTTGATTATTGCGCCAGCCTTCATTTCCGCCGGGATTTACCTCACGCTGAAACATCTCGTCTACTCCTTCGGCGAGGAATTCTCTCGCATACCACCAAACTGGTACACTTGGATCTTCATCTGCTGCGACTTGCTTTCTCTCATCCTCCAGGGCGCTGGTGGAGGCACTGCTGCCAGCGCTGCCCACGGTTCGAACGCCATCAATATTGGAAGCGACCTGATGCTTGCGGGTATCATCTTCCAAGTAGTTGTCCTCGCAATCTTCGGATGCTTCCTTGTCGAATACCTTGTCCGGGTCTACCTTAGCCGTAGCAGGCTCTCTGAGCCCGCCACGGCTCTCAGTCACGACTTGAAATTCCGACTCTTCCTCGCCGGTGTCTTTATCGCATATATAACTATCCTTACTCGATGCATCTACCGTATTCCAGAGATGTCTGGTGGCTGGCGCAACGAGATCATGCGTAACGAAACCGAATTCATCGTCCTTGACGGTGTCATGATCACCATTGCGACCGCTGCCCTCACAATTTTTCATCCGGGCTACTGCTTCCCAGCCCTTTCAAACACCATGGGATCCAAGAGATCTACTTCGGCGAAGAACTTCTCAGAAGATAGTTTTGGCAAGGAGCAGGTTATGGCTGTATAGACTTTTAGCATATATGCATAGGAGGAAACTTCTGCTTACCGTTCATTAGAGGAGGAACACACCTTAGGGTTTAGAGTGGTATAAGGGCGTTGAAGTGTCCGGAATAGATGTAGAGATACGGTTTCCTTTGTCTCAGTGATACCAAAACGACCTGGATCTACATTTGCGATATCATTTCCATCCATGTCTGATAGCGTTTATAATAGCACTACTATTTTCTTTTTAACCAAAATCACTACTGAAACGAAAAGTGACTTCCATTAAGTCAAAAACCGAACAAAGTGCTGGTTGAATGTTTTCGAACGTTATTAGAATACAACACATGTACTGAACCTATCAGAATTAGTGAAACGTTTTGGGCTATCCGAGGACGGGCATAACGCAAGCATCCAATTACAATAAGCCTCAGGCAGAATAGCCACCCGCCAAGCATTTCATGGCTAAGCCACCAAGGCAGATTCGTAAAAGCGATCTACGAACTCAATCTTTCTTCTTAGCCTTCTTTGCTTGTCGCTAAGCGGATACAAGTACCTTTTAGCTCCGGGGCTAGAGGTACTGGAAAATGTAATGTGCCCCATCACCCGAGACTCTCAAGAGACCAAACCAAAAACAACGACGTGTTCTACAGGCTAGAGCGTCGCCGGTGAAGGTTTCTAGGGATAGAGCTGAAGAAATACGAACCTTGTGCCAGCGCACAAGGCTAATTGCGCAAAAAGTCTGGCGCTTCTAGAAGGCTTCTATACGAGTACCGAGACATGCGTAAACTATGTGACAAGGCGGAATTGGTGATGAGTGAACAGCGTCTAAAGCATTTTTTCAACTGGCTTATTAGGCGACACCGTAAGGTGGTTGATAATGACGATAGATAGGAGTGGTGGCTTTGAATATTAGCTGAAACAAGGAATTCATATCCATTCGAAGCAAACAAATATGCGCTACCATACAAGATCAGTTACGCTGAGTAGAGTAAGGGGAGCATGAAAATCATCAACATAACTTCTAGACCATCAGTTCAAGTAGAAACGATGCGTTAGAAAAATTGTCTAACGGGATTAGCATCACCACGATGTTTCTTAAGATCTGGAAGCTCTTATTCCCTGCCCGGAAATTCCTGCAACTGAATTCGACCGCAATGCATCACTTAATTCATAAGACATACTTTTAGCAAAGCCCCATTCCAGACCCGTTGTTTAGTCCGTTACCAGCTTGGGTTGAAGTCGGGTCCAACTTTACCACAAGCCCAGTCCTTGAGTCCCAGTTTTAAGCTGTCCACAAGTCGCTCAAAGACAATATCTTCCCCGAAAGAGAACTTATGTGTCCGCCACTCAAGCCAATCTTCTGCCCTGGCTCCGCTCTTCGCATCTAAAAGCCCAACAGCTATATCAATCATCTTGGGTCTTGCATCCGCATGGAACGCGCAGACTGCACCGCAACGACCACAAAAGGTTCTCGAAACGCCTGGGGAGCTGTGGTATTCCTTCAGAGTCCCAAACACACGTCGGTACGGCGAACCGTCAGCTAGGGTTATGTGGGAGATGGTGGGAAAGGCCCATTGGCAAATAGCGCAACCGAAAGCAAGGCGGCAGCTAGCACAGATGTCGATAGAGGCGTACCATTTAGTCTTGTCGGAAGATGTGAGGGTAGGAGGCAGATCGCCGCCGACGTCTCCTGAAGGACGAGCGATGTAGAACTCAACACCTTTGCAGTGACAGTATGCATGTAGCTTCTCTTCAGAAGGCCCGCTGGACGCTGGTGTAGTGGGATCTTTCCAGTCCCCAGCCTCGGATTCTGGATCGACTGGGGAGTTTGTCCACTTCTTCATTATCCTTCCGTCCACCTTAGAAAGCCAGCGGCTCAGCCCTCCGTCTTTTGTCCCTCCCACATTATAGTGATCTGAAAATTTCCATAATGTCTCCGGACCTTCAACTACACTACATGCAACGTGCCACTGGTCGTCACCCTTGGCGTGATCGAGCATGTGTGTGCCACAAGTGCTGCAGAAGTATCGTGTGACATTTTTTGAAGACGCATAGGCAGTAAATGACGTGAGGTCGACCGCTGGAGACGGAATTGGGGCATGGAAAACGCAGAGGGTTCCATGAGTGTGTCTACATATTGAACAATGGCAAAGATGTGTGGGAAAAGGGAGCGATTCGTTAGAGACAGTGATGGAGCACTTAGAGGCTTTACAGAGGCAATGAGCCTCAAGCAGGGTTGCGGAGGTCATGATTGCAGCAAGAAAGAAGAAACATCGCCTGCTTAAACAGAACTATAACGCCAGCCATGGGAGGGGCAGCAGATCTTCTCTTGTATATCCAAGGAGTCATTACTTGAAATACGAGATACGAGATAGTGCGAAAACTGCAGCCTGATCAACCCTCCCGCCTGGCTCTTGGAGATCCCCTCGGCCTTATGTCGGCTTTTACCCCAGCCTCCTAATGGCTTCCAATCGATCAATAAATACAAAAACCGCGGCCAGAGTTACTGCAGTCAATACATTTGAGTCGTCTTCACGTTTTGTGGGATTCCATGTAGAGTTCGGGCATCTATTCCTTATTTGTTCGTCACAGGGTTGCCAGAGTTTGCTGTGCCGCATGCGACGGTCTTTCTGGCAAAGTGAAGTTCCAACTTCGGCTAAGGCTGTCCCTCACCACTCACGACGGCTTTCTAGACATGGCGCGCGTCCTCTCTCGAACGTAGGTCCAATTGGCTAAGACCGAGATAGATAGGGGCTGACCAAGCTTAACAGTGTCCTAACTAGCGGTATACTAAATATTGCTGTCGGACCTGACGACACTCCTTTCGATGTCCATATAGAGCTGATATGCGATTGTTCCCCTTTCTTCGACAATCTCCTTAAGCATCGCTTCACCGAGCCACAAGAGAAGATTTTACCCCTCCCCGATGTTGATCCTGATATTTTTACGGAGTTTCTCAACTGGGCATATCGAGGGCAAATATTCGAAGGCATGCTGTCACCCAAATGGATTGACCTGTGTCGGTTGTGGGTATTAGCGGATAAGCTTGGAGCCCGGGAACTGCAGAACCTCGTGGTCATTCAGTGTGGCAACAAATACATACGCTTCGGCAACTTTGTGGATAAGGAAGCAGTGGAGTTTGTATACAATCGTACTCCTGTAGACAGTCCTTTGCGTCGTATGGTGGTCGATACTTGGGTATTGAAATCAAACCCAGAAGTATTCGCAGCGGTAAAGGGAGAGATGAAAGCGGAATTTTGGGAAGATTGTTGTCTGGCATTAATGAAAAACGCTGCAATCAGTGGTGAGAGACGAACCCTACAGTCGACCGCCGATTTCAAAAAGCTCTACTCCGTTGTAGAATCGTTGCGCAACGTTTGGGGCGAGCGGAGCCATGTGCCTGACGATACTCCAAGGCCAGCTACTCAAGAGCAGATGGATAACAGGAAGCTCCGGTCGCCGAGGCCACGCTCAAGTAGAGCATCCTCCGAAATGCGGAATAGTTCGGGTAGCCCATCCAATACTTAAGGGGTTTACTTTTGTGGTATTTATTCGATTGGGAGACTTCATACAAGCAAATTCGCGCCGTTTCCGATTGTCCTCCTTCAGTTCTATAGAAAATATCCTGAAGGGCCCCAGAGAGTTCGAAAGGTACGAAAGTTGGCATTTATATTCTTTTCAGTGGAACAATGAGCATCTGGATCAATACTCTAGAAGTTGCCTCTACAATATTAAAGCTTCATTTCCATCATTATTATCAAACTACCCTATATGTCGCACGATTCCACACATCAAGATTTGCAAAATAACGCCTACTTATCTCCTGGATCGTGGGAAAAAGGGTGGTACTATAACGAAACTTGCCACAAATGCAGAAAGGCATTAGCAAACCTTCTTCTAATAGCCCGATAGCAGGATCCAGCCCTAGTTCAAGGCTGTCAAGTAACGCCTCTAAGTTAAACTTTCCCGACAACCAGCTCTCGCCTTCATTGAGTCGCCTATAAGTTGCAAGTTCCGCTTGCACAGATGCCCACAGCATGGCTAAGGTCTTGTTTTTTCCGAACGGGTGCCGATGAAATCCACGACATACCGCGGAAAAACCAAGGACATGACCATCATCATGTTCGCCGAACACGTTGCTATCTCCATAGTAGGTACGGTCAAAACGTTTTATCTGCTCACACTGACGCAAGACATGACAGAATAACCGCCAGCCGATGTCAACTTTAAGAGGCGAGGAAGCAGGGAGGTGAGCGGTGAGGCTGCGAGCAAGGTCCGCTGGAGAAAGCTCTGCATGGTTACAACAGTCCGATGGCATTTCCTCCCCAAGAAGTAAAACCAGTGATAAGTCGGCTGTCCTAGAGGCATCCACACCGTTTGCAACAAGGCAGAGCAAACATGCCAGAACTCCGAAAAGATCCTCATCCTCGCATCCGGCGCGAGCAAGGTGGAACGCTGTCATAACTAAGGTATGCAAGGGCTGCAATTGCATTTTAGAGCCACAAGCGAGACAATATTTGGTGAATAAGCCACTCGGGCTGGAGAGAGTTGCGTCAGGTAGGTCCTCATACAGCAGGTCGATTGAATGACAGATAGCTTGGGCAGATGTGTGACAGAATTTGTGTTTCCAAGAAAATGGAATCATTGCCTTTCCTTCCGCAAGACAAGCGCGAATACAGTCGGAGTCAGCGTCCCAGCGTCCACAGATGTCGATCTCTTCTCCCACGAAACGTTTCTCACTTCTCAATGCGTCATCAACTACATCTGGGGTCAAAGATGTATGTGATTTCAGAATTGTGACCATCAAAATGTCAAGTACAGTGTGACCAAGCTCATTAACATAGAGATCGTTGACATTTCCATCCGCAGCCTCCAAAAGGATGGAGATCTTACCAAGCAGTTGTTCAAAAACATCGCAACAGGTATTCGCTCCATCAAGGTAACTCGCTGCCATGTGGAGTGGGTAAAGCCCGATGACATTAACATTTGAGTGACATATCTGATCTAGGAGTCTCGCTAATAGGCCAACGTTACGACCGATGATACTAAATCCAAATGCCTCCTTGAGCAGTTCATCAGGAGACTTCTGCGCAGCTTTCACTACTTGCGGGATTGCAACTGGCAACGACCCCGTCACTATAGTGCTGAAATCATTATTTTCGAGGCCGTTCCGGAGCTTTTCTGGGAACTGTGGCTGATACCAAGTGTCAGGCCAGTTGGTCCAGGTTGTTTCATCCTGGGGGTCTTGGCCGTTGTTATCCCGAGGAGGGGAAGGAACATAATTTTCCACCATTTGTATCGCATCAATATCAGCTAGGTGAATAACCCACCGACACAGCTGTGATGGTCTCGGTGATGCGTGTGATGCGCTGGCACTAGACGGGGACGACTCGGAGTGGCTCCATCGCCCAATATTATCATTCATAATCATGCTTGGGGTGCCTGGCAAGGACGTCTGGGCCGCTTCTTGATATTCCCCAAAGCCTAAGGAGTCTGCTTTCCAATCCCGTGGACCACGTCCCCAACATTTCGCGGTTTTGAAAGAAAAAAACCAAAACTGGTATAGCCAAGTGGATATAGTCCTGCCGCTACATCAGCAAAGCTCAATTTATAGAGTGATATCGTATGCTTACACTCTTTCCTCCGTGTTCATGGACCGAATTAAATCTTGGTGCCGGCCATTAATGAAGAGATGAGCTCGATCAACCGCTTTCTTCATATTAAGAGCTTTCGAGGTTGGCGACGGTACGTCATTTGGAGAGGGAGCACCTGCTGATGGCGTGGTAACTGCGATATCATCCTGAGGCGTTGTCCCAATGGGGTGCAAAGGCGAAAGGTGGTCAATCTCTTTTCCTCGTAACAGCCGAAGCGCACCATAGGGCAAATTCCAGTTCAGGAATCTAAAAACTATTAGAATGCAAGCGGGACAAAAGAATATTTGTCAGCTGCTAGATCATACATCCTCTTACTGAATGGTAGAGCCGGACCGAACAAAACTTGTTGACCTGCTCCCGAGGCTCTTAAACCACCGCTTGAAACCACGTCTTTGCGAGCATTCTCCTTAAGGTACCGCCGTATCTTCTTTGAATCAACCGGTCTTCCTTGAAAAGTAATAGCGGTAGATGTCTTGCCCGCAGCTGCCCTAGTTTGCAACTGCGTAGCGATAGCAGACTTTGCTTTTAACGGAACGCTCTTCTTCCACTTCCATTTCTTGAAGTGGTATTTATACTGGTGATCGCTACATTATCCACATATATATTAACTATTGCAATATATATTCCCGATTATATTCAGAGTAGAGACGGACTCACACTGCATCAAAACCATGGTCTTTTTTCATAAGGCTGACAATATCAGGAAGCTTCCTGCTCTCAACCATCCAAAGACGCTCGATTGTCGGCTTCCAAACTTCCCATGGATCAGCTGGAGGGCCATTCCCGTCGCCTTGACCAGTTCCTTGCAGGCGTGTAGGTTCCATCTGTGATCTTAGCAACTGCGTTGCTGACGAGGAGCTATCTCGAAGAACGGTCGTACGGCTGCGCGTCACAAAGGTAATATTGGTTCTCGGACTGAGACGAAGAAGAAAGAGGAAGATATTGCTAGTATCTTAAAAGTTATGAAGTATAAGGAGTGGAAAGAGAAATCATGGCAAAACGAAGGTGTCCCTGGGGGAAACGAGACAACGGGTGGGATCTGGGTTGTTTCACGGCTCATGGTGGCGCAAACCCGCTCCCCCAATCTTATCGTCTACCAAGTCGTGCAAAAGGATAACGGCCACTCACGGGAGTCAGCGGTGGCAGCCGACATTTAAGACAAGGCTGCATGTTTGCCTTGTCGCCCAAAGGCAAAGTATAGGCCCAACTATTTCAATCCCTGACGCGCGCGGGATAAGCGCGAAGCACAGGCCATTGAGCCCCAAAGGTTGACCCCCTGTAAAGCCAAGCTAGACAAAAGAAGACTCTCCACTTAAACACCGACCAGAGGTTCAACTGACCACTGTCGTGGGGGAGTTGCCACACACATTTACACGTCAGGGCAGCAACAGTATGCAGAAGGAAGAGCCCTCTCCAGTAAAAGAGCGCCGGACCCATTGGGGCGGAAGACCTTGTATATTGAAGGTTAGCTTGTTGTCAATTACCAGCAACTATCGAAGCCTTTTTTCATGGCTGTGCATAAGGAGGTCGACCACCTGGTTGCATAGCTGATACGGAGCTCCACATGGCGTTGCTTAGTTCTGCTGAACCCTGCTTGCCTAGGCCGAAAGAAGAAGAATACCCAATCCGGTGCTGAATATCGGACAGGGCAGATTTAAGCAAATTCTTTATGGCTGAAACGTTTTTGCGGTCTGCTCGTCCGGGCATACAAAAGGAGACTGTCCAATCCGAGGAGAAATGGAAAAAGGTAGATCCAATGATAGACGGAAGCTCAGGAAAGCGCGCCATGCTGGGTTCAACTCGCCGTACTACGCAGTTCATTATACCACGCTCGCCGAGGATAGCAAAAGACGAATACCCAATTAGAAACCAGTAAGGCTGGTCTGCTTATGACCGGGAAGGTCCGAAGCCACCGTCCGTAACCTAGTCGTCAGCACCTTGAATGTTGGCTCTCGCCTCAAGGAATTAGTGGAGTTTGAATGCAGCCGCCGCCTTTAAATGACCACCGTAACGCGCGCAGACACATTTGCCTTCCTTCGTGCAGGAAATCGAGGGATGCCTCACCATCGTTATCACACGTCTGAGCCCTCCCTTGGGCCTCGAGATACTTAATAAGGACTACGCCCCTCCTTATTTCAACCCCAATAACCCAACTCTTTTGATCTTCCCACCTAAGACCCAGCTCTGGCTCTTGATCCTCAGTTCTGTCACTCTGCGATTATATCCCACCTCTTATATTTCAATGGCTCCAACCAACCAGAACAACATTACTAGGTAAGTGCCTACCCTGCACTATCTTTCCCCTAAGTCGTGCCGGTCTAAATCGCCGTGGCTCACGCAGTCTTCTAGGGCTGGACCTGAGCAACAAGATACTCAACGAACAAACTCAGCACAGTCCGTGAACAACGCACCACTCGGCACCTGCCCGTACCACACCCAAGTGCTCCGAATGACACAGAGCACCAGTACTCAAGGACTCAGTCCAATGGACCGTTTCCTCAGCGAAGGGCCCCATGAGCAGTATGCTCTATTCCGTCGTCCAGACACTGGGGAGTTGTCAACCTACAAGGGATGCTTGTGTGCCATGTTGATTCAACACCATGCGCAGGTAAAGCAGGGATAAGGTTAAAGCCAGCCAGAGATGAGCTAGGGGTTAGGTAACAAGGTCGGTTTTACAACGGGCAGAATTATGGAACAATGAGAAGGTTCGCATGGCACTAGACTCAATTAGATTGTTACTTCTTGTCACATCGAGACTTCTTGTACGCTTACCAGAAAGTATTCGGAGACTATTTCATAGGTAGAGTAGTGATCAATATTCTTTACCTTGTGTAACACCCAATGGCTTTTATTATAGCATGTCTACCAACATGGGCGAGGCCATTTTTGCCAATCCGAAAGGATATTTAACGTGATGGGCTCGAAATAATCTCGTCGGTTGCTTTGGTCGGTGGAGTTTACGAGCCGTAAACAATCGACTTGGAACATCGTTATCTTTTGCTCGAGTTAGTGTATAGCCGTAAACTTCGAAACTTGACCGTGTACTGCTGTTATGCCTATCGTCACCTCGGTCCTTAGTATAGCTAAGATAGGGGCAGTTTTTGTGGGTTCAAAAAGTCCAGACCATCCACCAATGCCGCCTCCAGTCTAAAATCGTAAATCCTCGTCGGCCTATGCGTAGTTTTCATATTAACACTTCATGTTGACGAGCTGTCGGTAAGTAATCGTCCACAACTCAAAGGAACAAGAACTTGCTAGGAAGAGCTTTTTTGAGACGTCCTATAGCTTCGTTTCCGCACCTTCGCCTAGATAGATAAAATACCATTTTACACCAAGTATATTTATCCACCCATCTCCGCATAGCCCTTCTTCTCTAGCCCTGTCCAGGATAGCATTGAATTTATCCTGGCCCTCAACGCCGATTGTAATGGACATCAGCCCATCCGGTTGCCCTTCTACCCCACGTATAAATCCCATCCGAGCATTGGTGAATGCTAAGAGGTCTCGGCTACGCGGAATCCCAAATATCTCTTCCCACTCCCTGGACGCAGCTTCGTGGTCCACGTCTCCTGGTCCGAGGCGGCATACAATGCCATGGATGTGGAGATGCGATCGTCGCTTCATTGCGGCTGAATATGAGCTATAATCATGTCCGCAAGCATGCCATGGAGAGAAGCGGGATGTAATAGGATTAGGGTTCTGGGGTGTAACGCGGTGCGAATCGAGCTCGGGCATTATTCCACCTAATGAGGATATTAGCCATAGTAACGGATCCGTATAGGTTAAAGCAGCACCTTTTATTCCTTTTGGATGATACTGAACGCAGATGGCGTCATCTTGTTCGTGACTAAAGATAACTTTGGCCAATTCCTTTGACTCAATGTATTCCCGCCTCCTAGCGGCATCCTCGGTTTGCATTATGATCATATAGCCACCTTCGCCGCGTTTTGAGAGGAGCCTGCCAGCGGTTGTGTTCTCCGTTATTGGCGAGACGACCTGTAGCGTCTTAGTTATGAAAGTTAAGAAAGGTAAGATAATATACTTCAATAACATCACCGCCTACAGCAACTGCACGATGACGTTAGTGACTTTGGTCAAGAATACACGGTAGCAATGAAGTACTCTTACCCAGGAAGTTCTTCAGACCCCACTGGCTCACTGCCGGATCGACATAGATAACTTCAGTTCCGAGTACCTTTGTCTTTAGAGAATTGAGTATATTATTCATCGAGATATCCGTAAGAAATCATACTAAAAGGTACTGTGCTCTCTCAAGATCTTCTGTGACAAATGCAACCTGCCGGAGACGAGTAGGAGCTGGAGAAAAGGCCGTCTGTGGACCAACGGAAGCCATATTGAAATTTAGGTTTAGCAGTGTAGGAGGTTATCAGGGAAGGGCGCTTGAAGACGGCCATATTTGTATTACTGCAGCTGATTCGCAGTAGAGACCCATCCTCGGTCTCTGGAAATTTCCCCGCTTACGGCGCCACAACTTAATCACCAAGCTGCAGCTTATAAGAGGAATTACAATGCTAATCCCTCGTGGAGTAAGCCAATACCGAATTTTGGATGAGTTTGGATCCTTCACTTCGTTGTGTTGTTTTTCAGAGGGCCGTTGAACAACAGGTCATAACGACCATCCATGTAAAGTGCTGCTTAGTAAGCCACGGAAGTTTACGGAACCACCCATTGGCTGCTGCATATTCACATCATCCCTGTAATATCCAATCACTACTTCTGCAGACTTTGTGTATCTAGATATAGCGCATTTGACTAAGATGGTTGAGTCAGCCTCTTCCATTTCCTCGCCCTTAGGTGCCTTTACATGACTTCCACTTGAGCTTCCCCGCCAGATATAATTTAGTCTTGTTTTCGAAGATGGTGGGTTTTCTGTTGATGTTAACCTACATACGCGATATCTTTCCTTTGAGCTTTCCCACCAACTTCATTGCGAAAATTTCACTGCCTGGTTTGAGAATAGTATCTTTATATTCCGGCTCCCCGCTGCTATCTGCTACTTTCTTGATACTAATCAGGGGACTTCTGAGCTCCCTTTCAAAGGCCAAATGAGCCTACCTGTACAGTTACAACATCTTCGCATTATTCTTCTCCAGTCACTAGAAGACTTACAGCTTACCAGAGACGAGATTAGAGGAGCCGATGGATCTAGTATCGGCCCTTTATACTAGAAATGGCGGTAAGCTTTCCGGGCTTTACCAGATACGTTTCGTGCCGTTACTCTCGATTTCGCGCACGAAGCCTTCCGTATTCATGCAAATCCTTGTACAGCTCGTCTTGCCCAAGGCCTCCGCGGGATGCTTTGGGCAAGAACTTTTGGGCAAGAACTTCGGGAACAGTGAGGTTGGGTATTGTAGAATGCACAAATATCTAGGGGTAAAGGTTTATAAAGTCGTGTGTCCCAGGGTACGGGAGGAAAACAAAAGAGCCACATGTGACTGGCGGTGATATCTAACCGCGCCGTAGATCTCCTAAAACCCAACCAGCAAGAATTGTAGCAACTTTCTTATCTCCATCTTTATTTTACTTAGAAATCATAGATACAGATTATGTACTTTCTACAGTATTACGCTTACACTTTCTTCTAAACCACAATAAAGTTTAGCCAAAATAATTATCCTATCTTTTTTCCTTAACTCAAATTCCCTTGTTCTCGGCAATATATTAGCTACCTCATACTTACCTCACTATCTACGTTATGACTCAGCTAACTAAGGTTTTAGTTTTAAATTTGTTTTCAAAAAATCTTAAGATTTAATGAGGATTGTAGTCTCCGATTACGGGCTTAAGCTAAAAGTATCTTGTAACGCCTCTTAGTATTATGGCTCAAGATTTGTAAAAAAAACTCTACTAACTACGTAGATATTCTAGCTAAAGGGCGCTAATAGTCTTTGGAATTGCTTATTAGCTAGCAAACTTTAGCTCATAGGAACATTTTTGCGGACGCATGACGCATTTACACCACTTCATATACTACTAATTTTCCATCCGCCCTAGTAATAGAAACATAAGTATTGCGGTAAGAGACATTAAGACGATATATTACGTTAACATACCCTCAGTTTCACCCTATAATTATATTATTGCTGCGGTAAAGTAGATCGCTTATTCAGCAGTCACGCGTTAGGCAGTGGATAAGAAATGGAGTATGTTGCATACTCATTCACAATATACGAG
This sequence comes from Glonium stellatum, assembly GCA_001692915.1. Taxonomy (NCBI): domain Eukaryota; kingdom Fungi; phylum Ascomycota; class Dothideomycetes; order Gloniales; family Gloniaceae; genus Glonium; species Glonium stellatum. The sequence goes on along the minus strand of KV748598.1, from coordinate 18,155 downwards.
ATGCAGTCTTGTGGACCTGTCGTTCTGGGGAATGAGTGCAATAAAAAGTTCGTCATAATCTCCTAGGGTGATGATCTGAGCTTAAATTGAATTTCAGTGATTCACGCTGATGTATTAGAGCTCTTATGTTTGGTTCCTTAGCCAACTTACCATTCTACTATTCCTCCACTACAAGCGCAAAGCTACGATTCCTATATAATGCATACTGCAGTTCAACTCACAGTCGCATCTCAATCTTAATTTAGGGCTGGGAAATTCTCTGTACAAGATGACGCAGCTAGCTTCTACACGAGTCGGGCAAATCGTCGAGCTCGTACTAATGATTATCCATGAGCTTCCATTCCAGGACATTATTTCTGGCCAAGGAGTCTGTAAACAGTGGCGAGCAATAATTCTCGGCAACATTTCAATACGGCAGAAGATCTTCCTGGCTCCTCTCACGTACGCGCCAACCCTTGAGATTGCTAGTACCCACCGCCTTGGAAACAGACCTGCAGGAGGCCATCGCACTGTCCTTCCAAAAGGCAACCGACAGTTCCACCCAATACTAGAAAAACTAGTGTCCTTCCGCACGACTACCAATCGCGAACCTCCTCTTAAATCACACTTCCTCATTTATACGGACCATACAGCCCGAAGTTTACTTCTCGACCGAGTGGATGGATCATGGCAAGACATGCTAGTCTGCCAACCGCCTTGTCACCTCATACGTAGTAAATCTTTTTCATACCAAAACCTCAAAGGCATCTCGATGAGGAGGCTCCAGGCATGCGTTAGGGAGCAGTTCCAAAAACATAATGAACAGCGAATGCTCGCGAGGACTGAGTTAGAGGTGCTGGAAAGGGAAAAGCAGCGGTATCTGAGGGGTGATAAAACCGGCATTCCTTCTAGGTTGTATGAAGCTCATGGAAGCCCGATGACACCCATACAAATGTCTCGCGTGAGTGCGAAATGGTATGGAGACTTGAAGTCTCGCATTTCTGATCTGCAAGACGTAATAGTTGGGAGAAGGATCATCTATTTCCACTAGGATAGTGCCTACTGCTTGATTCTTATCAACCCCACGCAATATGTAGGAGATTCCTTCGTGAGTTCTAGGGCGAGAGATGATGTGTAGTCCGAATTTTTTAGATCTAGTAATAATATAAGATCTGCTCAAAAACTTTCTTTGTCCTAAATATATGCTATATACAAAAGCCACATTCGTGGACCAACCAAAGCTTTTTAATATTCACATTAAAGCTAGAGCTTCCATAGCTAGCTGGGTAGCCTCTATTTTAGCTATAGGAGAGGCCTTGCTCTCTTTCAACGTTGCCTCGTACGCGTCTCTCCATCTATAATAACCCGCCACTACCTTGCTATCTAGCCCATCTAGCCCGTTCTCATTGGCGTCATTTTGTCCTTCTTTTTCTTGAACTTCCCCAGTTTCTACCTGTTTCCCTCTCCTGCGTTTGTACCATAGCTCAACCCACTGCCAGCCCACAAGGCCTAAGCCTGCCACACCAGTGATAAATGGAATAAGCTGACCCACGCTCCCTAGCCCCAGAAGTCCTTCAATATGGTTCCACCTTATTGTAAGTTCTATCTGCCGAATAACTAGCACATGCAGGACTAAATCAAGGAGGGTATAGTACCAGCCAATCCAGACCTTCTCGGATGCCTTGGTGCGCATAAGAGATGAGGCAAGGGCGGTTCCAGAAGCGGCTGGGAGGGGACTGCTGCAATAGAAGAGAGCGGCGTAGACTTGATACGGGCCGTTCTAGGGATCTAGCCTTTGTGTGGAACGAAGGTGGGTGTAGACGATAAAGGCTTGCTTTGGGAATTTGAAAGTGAGGAGTGCTTTGAAAATTCGGAATTGGCAAGTGAAATAGGAGGGTATTTCACCTTTGTAAAACTGTAGGCGAGCGCTGGGAAGAATATTTGTTGAGTTGGATCGAAGAGATGAAGTACTTCTGATATTATTGGCAATCTTAATTTCCTTGGGTTTAAGACATTCGTAAGGCTGGCGGAGATACAATTCTTGATGAAAACTTCCCCATTATACACTTCTTCAAAAATGGAGGGTGTATGAATGGTCTCAATTTGATTTTTGTATTTCGGTTGGGACGTAGAACAAGGGTACTGAGAGTTAATTCCGCATTCAGGGTTGCTTGGCTCTGGATCCCCAATATCTCCCAGGGTCTTTCTACGGTCTGACCACGGATCTTCTAGACTATTTTGTTGTTGGTGAGATAGCGTAGTTCGTTCTACTGGAGAACGTTCGTCGAATGCTTCGGTTGGGGGAGTTATAGAATCGCTATCTGATTGAGTTTCGCTGTTGGGTCCTGCAACAGCTACTGGATCATCTGAGCGACCATGAGGCTGCCCGTTTGTTTCGGATTTTTCGAATTCCATTACCGCATACTCAAGCGCTTCTGTGGTATGTCTGAAGCGATGTAACTCCATGTATGGATACCTTCGATTACGATCCAGTATACAGTGATGCACAGTACAAACAGCGATAACGCCTTCATCGCAGTCCTCGCCCACCCATACATATCTGCTTTGACTAGATACATCATGTACGTACCGCAAGGGGTCTTCAACATATGATCAAGACCGCGCCACCAGAGCCATAATTGGAGTGCAATGCTGCAGAGATTGATCGCCTAACTAACGACTGTCTTCGTATGGTGACGCGGAACGTAAGTTTAGAGAAACGTGTTTTTGCACGGACGCCAATAATGCAGGACCACGATAATACCCCAAAGAGTATATTAGCCTCTGCAGCGTAGCTACTCGATGGACTGTAAACGAACATCAAGGATAAGGCAAGAAGAGCGACTGTGAAGACAGTAATGCTATCTCGTAGGATTTGAGCTTGGGAGAGAAGGAAATAATTGGCAAACCAGACGGCGAAGATTTGGGTGTAGATACCGATGCGGATGCCTATACCGTAGATATCATTGTTCCCAACGAAACCGCATTTCTCTGAAGAGCGGAGGTTGAGAGCTAGGGTAGGGCTAAAATTTGATTTAGGTATGATCGGATAACTGTTGGAAAGAAACGGGAAGGTGAGGAAAGCTGCAAAAACTGCTAGAGGTGAAGCTAGGGGAAGCAATCCGGGAGTCATTTTTTAACGGAAAAATACTGCAGGGGTCTTAAAAACAGCTAAACAAAAATTGAAATAAGAATAAAGGAAATTGAGGAGGAAAACATGAGCATAGAGCATGTCGCGCCCTTTTTATTATTTAGGCTGATCGATGGTTTCATCTAAACGCGAAGGGTTTCGCTAGGCGCCAACGCTGTGGTATCTAACGAAGTTGACTAGACAGAAAGGAGAATTTCGGTTTCGAAGAGAATTTCGAAAACGAAAAAACCGAAAGGGTTGCAAGCCGCTGTCATAATTGCGTCCTAAGGCAGTAGGTGGAAGTTGTCATGTACTAATTCTAGTTAACCAGAGTGAATTCATATTCATCTGCTATATTTATGGTGACCGGGACAGAATGCGAGTAAAAATAGCAAACCAAAAAGGGGGCGGTTAAGGAATTTTGTGGCTACATTCTATGTTCTGGCTGTTCGAAAAACCCTGGCGACCTTAATCCATCCGTACAACCACTAATTCTGACCAAAAATATCCATTTGCTCCAACCATACTAGCCTAGTATTTATTGTTGTAATGCTGCGACGGTTAGATGTAGATTCTCTACATCACAGTGCAGGGAATGCAGCAGCAGTCGCAATTATCACCGTGGTAACAGTTGCACTTTGGCCCGGCGGGCTTGACGATGGAAGTAGTTGTTGAAGCGATGGAGCCCTTAGTTGATTCAGGCATGACTGTGATTCGGTGGGGTCTGTTTGGGAGGATTATGCTCTGTAGCAGGTCTGCGACGGGTAAAAGGTGGTATGACGGAGACGCTGTGGCAATGTGGGTCAGTATGATTTTGGATCGCTAAGATAGCTAACCTACAGACGGTAATACGATATTAATAATATTAGACTATGTAATGAAGGAATTGAACTGGTGATGAGCTTTTATGCAGTCTATGAGGAAAATAGGAGGTAGGACTGAAGTAGTGAGTGAGATGGACATACAGATCAAGTCTTGGGTTTGATAGACTTCCAAGCACCAAGATCCTTGGTAGTGACGTCAGCAGGTTACTGGTATTGGTACAGGAAAACCTCCTTATTACGATTAACTTCTTACCGATTAATGCATTTTTAGTATATGCTGCGATAACCTAACTTTTATATAATAATTGAGATTTATTAAATAATATTCAAAATTTAATTTACAATAGAGTAAGCGCCAATAGGTTTGTGCCTTTAGCGCCAGCAAGTCTATGCCCTCTATTCCGTGCTCCGTGCTCGTAAAAACACACCGCGATACTTTGGTTCTCTTGAGTATTACGATACACTCGGCTGTACAACTCCTTTTATAATAAGGAGATTTTCCTATATCTAGGCGGCTAGGTACATGCTGACACTAAATTTAGTGTGAGAAGGCGCTAACTTGTTCAGGAACTTTCTCAGTACTCGTGCCGGCACTGGGGCGATAACTCTGCAGTGAATATAGGATTGCCGTGAAAAGCATTCTTGGTTTCGTCACCGGCCGCTCTAATAACTATCACAATTTGAAAAACCAGGTTCAGATTTGGTTCAAATTAGAGTGTATATTTGGACACAGATCGTTGCAGGGACACAGAATAGAACGTTGGTGTTCATAGCATGTGTCCAACATCTCTCTTAGTATTCGATCAAAAGATAATAATACTCATACTGGGGTATTTAAGCATCAGGCGTAGGTAAGAGGTATGGTAGGTAGTAATGCACCCGAAGCCCTGATGAACGCCGCAATCCAACCTTCCGTTATCAATGCCCCTTGCCCAATCAGACGTCTCTCCTAGTATTTCAGTCAGTGGAATAAGTATTTAGTGCCACATTAATGCTCACTCACCAAGTCATACTATTCTTCTCAATATACGGCGTCTTCACAGCATTGTTGTCGCTGAATGGATTGTCATCATCGAGATCTTCCGGCTCGCTCTCACTTTGCTCCGCCTTCTGCTTCCCGGTTCTTGAAAACTGGGGTGGCTGAGGCATGGACATGCCGCCTGGTCTTGGAGGCTTAGGCGGTACCTTCTCATTGAGGCTAAGCCCCGCGAACGCCGCTTCGGCTCCTCGTGTCCCTGTTGGGCTTTTCGGAGATGTTGGTGGCATATTCTCGTAGCCTTCGTGTTCGCTGTCACTGTCATCATCGATACTTTTGTCCATAATCTCGAATGCCATAAGTGCCTTCACAAGTTCATCGTTCGCACTGAGAAGACTGCCAATCCACTGATCTGACTCAACAAGCTGAATGTATCGCAGGATCTGGCGTCGAAGGAGCTTACAGGCCTCAAATCGCGACATGACCTCCGGATTATTGCTTACGCGCTGCTCCTCGCGATTGATGAGCTGTAGCGCATTTAGGAGGTTAGTGCTAGCCACAGAGGCGGTTGCAATGGTTTCTAGGAGTTGAGGTTTTTCTTTCTCAAGGTTGAAAGGTTTATGCTTGTTTTTCTTGTCTTTCTTGAAAATTGACGAGCTCGGCAGAGGCGCCGGACTAAGAGTGATAGGACGCGGTGTTGATGATGATGCTCGCACATCTGATGGTGGTGAGGAGCCTCGGCGATTGCTCAATGTTGGTGATACTGGAGACGAAGCGTTTTCGCGCTCTGCCTCTGCCTCCGTCTCACGTAGCACTTTCGATTGGTGTGGCTGCGGCCGTTTGGTCTGGGGTAGTTGCTTGTACAATGCTGCAATCCTTTCTAGTCCTGGTGTGCCCCTGTATGCAATGGCCCATTGGCGGAATAAGATATTGCACTTTGCGCGGACTTCACCGTCTACCATATCGTCTTTCGCAAGCAGGCGTAGACGTTCTAGAAGAGGCTCATCCGCAAATGTACGCTGAAACCGGCTTCCAGCATTCTGAATTAAACCATCTAGAATTGTAAGGGCACGAAGTTGGCGGTGCACACTTCCATATTTGCTAATCTATGATTAATCGGGTGAGATGCTGGGAATATATGTTGACGAACATACAGCTTCTTACGAATGGCTCTAGCAGCCTCCGTTGGTCCAGATTCTTGTATTCTTATCACTTCTATGAGGTCTACAATCCCACCCAGGTCGTTCTCTTCATATTGTTCGCTGGTGAGGCGATCAATTTGGACCGTGACGGCCGAGTACGGCTTTCTCTGTTGTTCCACACATGCTCTTAGTATACCTCGCAAGTACCGCAGACAGCATAGCGGACAGCATTTGCAAATATTAGGTTTATTGTGCGAAGAACAAGATTTGTGAGGATGCTTCGATTTAGACTTAAAGGAACGAGGCTTTTCTGTGTATGGAGGTGGATCTTTAGGTTTTGGCAAGCGAGCCCCATCATAAGGAGGGAGTGATGTGATATTTGATGGACATGGAGATTGTATGCAGCCCGCCAGAACTAATGTCATGGTAGATATAAAAAGAGTCTAACAAAGAGTGGGGATGGTAGTACTCGAAGATGAAACAGGTATCAAGGTATTTGAACGGGCGGCTTGTCACATTTATGAAAAGGCTATGTGCTTACAGGGCCACCAAACATTGCGGTCCGTTGGGGTTCACGCCGACTTCGTCACCAGTTCCTGTTTTAGGGAACTAGGGCTCAGTCAATAGGTCTGTTTCTCAGCTTTGCTTAAGGCTGGCTGCAGGAGCTGACATTAGTCAGAGGATCCGCGTGGATAGGATTCACTTGCATGAGTCGTTTTTGGGAGAAACAAGAGCCACGAGCGGGGGAACACAAAGCTGCGAAAGGCTACACATACTGAAAGCGTGATTTTCGCAGCGATACTCGCGTGGTCTGCCAAAATACAAGAAATTTCTGAAATGGTGATAGGCCGCGTGAGGCCTTACGACCAAATACGCGGGGAGCCGAAGCTCTTGGTATAAGCTGTCTGTGCCGGAAGATGGAGGGGCCGAGCTCGATGTCAGTCGATCTGCAAGCCAAGGAATATGGGAGGCTAAAGATACACAAAGTCACGAATTAGCAGGGCGCAGCAGAGTGCCAAATGCAGAGGGTACGTAGCCAGCGCTATAGAGGATGGGGTCTCTGAATGGGATGAGGTTGGTCGTGGTGGTCATGGAAGCTGCTCGGGCAGCTGCAACCTAGTCAAGCTTGGAGGGGCGGCTCTGGGGCAGCGGAACGCAGGAAAAATGTTGTGCAACTCCGACCCTCGGCTTGGTACAGCTTGGCATCACCCACCGTTACTTACTAGCATGTCAGCTGCGCGCCGCCTTTCAGCCCGCCGTTTTCTCGCGTGCTCCTCAACCACGACAAGATCAATTGAGCGAAAAAAGCGCACGCTACGAGGTGGGCGTCCGCCACTGTGCTGCGGCCTACGAACAGCTGCGCATCATGTCGAGGTATCACGCATGGGACATCGAAGCCATGAAGCCTTGCTGGGCCCCAGAGAAGCGTGATGATGCAGAGAAAACGCCATTGCAGAAGCAGAGGTAGCGTTCTAGACATTGCCCATACTTTTTGCTAGGCTCTCTGAACTGCCTGATCGCTAAACCAAATAAACTTAGGCTAATACGTTAATCAACTCAGAAAAACTAACATTAATCACAATACACTTCCCCGCTTCACTCCCGTCAATCAGCCCAATTCCTCAAACTTACCATATCTGCCTTCAACAGGTAGCGCCGAGTTAAATGAGCAGCATAATGAGATGTCAAAGAATAGTGGTCTCCCTAGGGCCCGTAATCCTTTATTTGCTGAATATCTCGGATTCAACGAAGATACTGAGGCCCGCTTCGGATTCGTGGGTGATGGTAAGACTGCTTCTGGGGCTCGCAACCGAGTGGAAGGTTGTGGCGGCGGTAATCAAAACATGATCGACGCATCAACGTCCGCTACAATCAGAGCCAAAGCTAAGAAGCGGAGGATTTCCGATAGGCTGCGTATCACGAAGACGAACGCGCAATCACAGTCAACTATCCTGGGGAACAAACCGAACTTTGGGTATGAGGGGATTACCAAGGGCCGGATTAAGAACGCGAGAAAAGATGTTTGGTGTAACCTAGCCGGCATATCTCATATCACTCAAAACTGGCCGGACTCCCTTGGGAACCAAGCCCCTGACCCGAAAGTCGACTTGCAAGACTCTCCACCACCATACATCTTACCGATGACAGCATTAGATGCAGTCCGTGCGCAGCAAGGTTTCGGGTGCGTAAATTATCAGGGACCCTCCAAAGTGAGTACTATTCTCGGCGCCTTACCACAATCAGATCCATCAATGAGCATGTCAAAAAATATACCGCACGTAATGGGAATTCTATCCTTTGCTTATAACGGCCAGGCAAATACATCAGCTGCAGTGGATGACGAGCAAAATCTGCCTCCAGGCTACGTTCTCAAGAGCAATACTCCAAGTCTTGTTCAGGAGCCATGGCGGACACGCAAAGACTGTGTGACGGGGCACAACAACTTTCAAGGCAACTCATCTCTGCCTCTCGCTATTGACTCTATTCATGCTATGAACGAGGACAAACCGATAAGCTCCTCGGGTATACTAAACCCCATGGAACTTCATGGGGCTGAAGTCGTAACTACGCAATTTTTACCTGGGGTGGTGGCAAAAACTGCAACGGACCCTTGGGACCGCCGTGACATATCTAACTCTGCTCATGAATGGGAAAATGTTAAAACCAATTTGCTACGCTCGCAGGACCAGAACACACATCGGATGTCCAAATATACCCCGCTGTCAGGTTCATTTGATTCATCATGTGCAGCTTCCTATAACAGTCACGTGAGCGTTGAACTTGACGCGTTTGGAGACTTGGATGATGGGCTAAGTGATTCTGACCTTCTCATGTTGATCACTAACGAAGGAGCTCACAAAGAGAAAGCCAGTTGTGAGATGTCTTCTGCTTCCAATGAAGTTTTGGCGCACCAAACCCAGGAAAACTATGAAGGCTCAAGCCTGCATCATCAAGAATTAGGTACAACGGAAAAAGAAAACAAGGATGACTGGACATTCCTAGAAAATAGCTCAGATCTTCTCGCTCTAGATTTCACTAGTGGCCCGTTCTCTAGTCCTCTTGCTGGACTATCCTCAACTACTAATGGACGGAGCCATACCTCCTTCATCGGACGTTCGGTCACCCCTGGGGTTGTTGGGTGTGGGCTGAATAGCCTAAGCGACCTTGGTCATGTTGATCGGAGAATTGCAGTAGAACTCATGATCTCAGACAGTCCAGAGTTAAATGAAAATGTTCGCCATCATTCGAGTCACACACCTATCGTCAGACCCTCCTTTCCAGCTCGGGCGGGAGACAGATCCTTAATCATTGGCCTATCCTCCGAAACGTTACTCCGGACATGTTTCCGTGTTGGCGAAGCCCTCAATGTGGGCCGCCAGGCTGTTCGTAACGGTAAGCCCACAATCATCGAGTTGTATGCTCACGTTACCTCGTCATGGCGAGAGCTAGATAGTGTTAAGCAATACTTCACTTTCTCGGATTTATTTCATGACCATCCTCCTTTCATGAATGGTGTATATGAGCTATGGAAAGGAGTTTCACTGTGGAATTATGATAGCGGCAGGTTTCTCAACCCGAGTGAGCAAAAGAGGATGTGCAGATGCATAGGAGAAATGAAGAGAGATGGAAAAAAATGGAAGTTCGTGATATTGAACATCTGGGAAGCAACCTGGGATGACATTGACTATGTCAAGGGCATCGTTTGCGCCTAAAGCAGCTTTTATGTATCCGCCCTCCAACGTCACTAATGTCTTCGAAATTTCTTGATTTAGTTATGTGGCTGGATCTTCTGTATGCTGTGCTATATGGCGGTTTATATGGAGGAATCTATTTGAAAGAGGTTATCAACATTAAAAATACCAATATACATAGAAGCATACATTTGCACTCAGACTTTCATATTACCCGGATAAAGATAGATAGTCGAATTGAAGTTATATAATTCCATCGTTAATAGAAAATAGTAAGCATTAACAAGACTAGCTTATTGAGATTCAGCATATCACGGCGGCAAGGCTCCTGCCTTATTTAAACACGTGATTTGCGGCTCAAAGTAACCCCGCGTTTGGCGTCTGTGCTTTGTCAATCGTTCAACTCCATCGCGGTGTTGAACATCTCCAGCATTACTCAATGCTAGTCTCAAGTCTTGATATGATCAAATGCCGTTCTTTGTTACCATTGGGGCGCGAGATTTGCCCACTTGACCGCAATTCTTCGCAATGGATATGCCTAACCCTTTCTCGAGATCATCAGAACAGCCCATCCGCCCTTCCTCTATCGAGGCAATGATAGGAAGCCAGCTAGCCAGCCAAAGGTCCAGTAAGGCGGCCAGCGGGGGTGAAGTTGGGGGTAATGTTGATTCAAATTCCATTTTCTCCGTTCGAACTCCGTCGAAGTCGCCGTCAAAAGCTCGATCACTATCCGATTCAACACCACAACTGTCGCCTTCGCCTAAATTCCGTGAGCCTCGACTTACTTCAAAAGATGATCAAACTATCAGCTCAAGCCCTCGAACACCTCGGAGGCCGGACTTCCTTTCTAGAGGCTTGTCGCTACAAATGCCACCTCGAGATTCTGGGATGCAGAGCCCAGCAAATCTAGTCAATCGTGTTCCTCTATCTCCTCAACTCGATGCTCGTAATACCTATGCTTCCCCGGCCTCTTTGTTGCCACGGCGTTCACGAGGTGCGGAGTTCTCGCGCGCTTGCACCCATCTCCATCACTCCACCCTTGCAGAGCAATCATCACCTGACTCTTCGCCGACGATTACACAAAAGGGAATGATGATACCTCCGAGGAAGGGCAGGTCCAATTCGCTAGTCCTCGATTCACCCAATTTGAACTCGAGTTCTATTTGGTCAGCGTTGGGCAACGGAGATAGAACGGCTGCGTCGAGCTCTGTTGGTAGCATCAATATGCTTGGTTCAGAATCCTCGAGCAGCAGCTCGGATGATGGCGATCCTATGGATCCCGACGACAATGACGATCCTATGATTATGACTCCTCAAGTGCTAAAGTCCTCCATAAACATCAATTCAACGCCGTTTGGGGGTCCATCCGCTCCTAGCCCTGGAGGAGCTTGGTCTACCATGTTCTCTCCGAGCGGACCGCCCACATTTATGAGCATTCAGCGAGCGAGGCTACGGAAGGGCCGGAGTAGGAAAAGCTCAAGTAGTGCTAGTGGACATAGTTCCATGGCTAGTCCAGGGCCTGGTTCTCCTCCTGGCAGTAAAGGTATTGAAAGTGGCAATGGAGGGTACTTTGCAAGAGAGGCAGTAATCCGCAGTGCAGGTTCTCGGAGAGAGAGCCTGTCAATGTTTACGAATGATTTGCATATATCTTCAGGGAACGACAGTGGAGATGAAGCCGGAGTCACGGCGCCGTCAACACCAGGGGTAGTTCGGCGGCCTGTTACAAGGAGGGGCAATTTGCTGGCAAGTGTTACCGTTGAGTGGTTTTGCCACCGTGAAACTAACATCAAGGACAGCCAAAGTCGAGGCAATTTGGTCGCATTAAAGCCGAACTATTGGAAGAGAGTGCACCTATCGACAGTGAAGCGCGTAGAGAAGCGGAGATCATCCGGCAAGTTCGCGAAAGTGATGCCGACTATGATCACCTTCAGTCCACAACTGCGCATTCCTCCCCTACACTGTTACCAACTGTTCCTGGCCTAGATGGCCCCCTTGAAGGCGTCCCAGAAGAGGGCAGTGAAAGCGGTATGAGCCTCGATAGTTCAAGCACAGTGGCCGTGAAGGGGCTTTTTGGAGCATTCAACATACACGCGTCAAAAAATTCTGGCGGGCGAGGGTACTGGAGTAATCTTGACAGTCACGCACATACTACCCCGCCCCCATTCTTTGCTCGGGCAAGCTCATCGGCTATTAGCGACGATATTTATATGGACTCGCCAACAATTTCATCCACGTCAACATCGCTTCCTTCAACGAGTATAACCGCTGCCCAGGAACAAGGAAGAGACGCTCAATTCTCCCGGTCGTCAACTCCTCAGCCACCGGTCCCCCCAACTGCAGCAGACGGTCTAAAGAAATCGAACAAGAGACGAAGGGATGATGACCTTGACGGTAATTCTATTAAGAGGCGCGCAGTATCGCCAGGCGTGAGTGTGCAGAACAGTCCGATACTCTCGCAATCACCTGGACAAAGAGACAGCGGCCTCTGGAGCACGCAAAAGCCCAGCCGTGAGAGCTCAGTCTCCGGCCACGCTGCGGGTGAGCGGTCGAATAGCGGGGGAAGTCTCTCGAGCATAACCCCTGTTTTAGGGCCCAAGAGAATTGGTCTCCAGGGCATGACGGATACGCATGACGGTCTTATGAAGATGAGCATCGAATAAAATGACTTCATACACCTTAAGATCATTAGAGCGTGTTTATTTCAAGCCGGCGTCCGAAATAGGATAGTGGAGTGGCGTTGGAGCATCAGTTAAGGCGCAGGTAGCGGCGTTAATGTTGAATTTCCAGTGATATCCAAATGTATCTTCCCAACTGTAATCCTTTTACGGGACCAGCGATATAGACATTTCGTACCATATAGTGAGAAGAATTCCAAGTCGCGGGACAGAAACTATCCTACTTCTGTACTTGAATGGTTTTGCGGCGAAACGACCTATTGCGGGCAAATAACTAACCCCTCGCCAAGGCTTTTAGGGCAACATCCAACCCGCAGCGCGAATCCAACCCAACTTAAAACATACCTGCAGTGTCAACCCCACAGCTAGGTCTGCCAGAAAATCTTGGTCGTTTTCCATACCTTTTTAAATCTCTTCCCAATGCCCTCGAACAACCCAGCGCTAGCATCCTTTGTTGAGAGTGCCCCACCTGGAGAGGTAAACTTGCACTCCATAATGTTGGGCAACAAACTGACCAGCTGCTAGCTATTAGATGTCACCAAGGGTACGCATCTTTATCCATGTTGTCTTCGATATAGAGCCTAAGCTCCCATGATATACAGCCATCAAGTCCATCCTTGCCGACGACCCGTCAGCCCTGCAATCGTTAACGCCCGCTTTCGAGAAATATAACGAAGAGCAGTTCGCAACTGTCAAGCTACCTGGGGGTAGCGAGGAGGTATATTAAACAAGAGAATAATATAGCAGAAAGCAAAAGGAGGGCTCATGTCGTAATGCAGGTCATTGTCAGCCCGCATAACTCGCTCGGCGATGGACGATACTACGATGTAGCCAGTCAGAGCTCTTTTGCGTTCGACCACGCTACTCAGGTTCTACACCACATCCGTTAAATCACGCAGGTAATTAATTGTTCTTAGAAAGCGTCAGCGGTACAATCATATGTTCTAGAATCATCACGCCTTGACCTAATGTAAGTGGGAAGGCCTTCAGTGACCTTCCACCCAAAGCACCCGACTTACCTATCGCGCAACTATAGCAAATCACTCCTAAAATCCTTATCCTTGCATACCACCGAGCACTACCCAAAATCGTCTCTCGGAGTGTACCCAATAGAGAACGATTCCAAGATTGCTATCCTGACGGTAGCTAGCAAATATAGCCCGAATAATTTCTGGTATGAAAGCGTTAGAATTAGGGCAAAGCCACATTGTCCGATATCCGAGGTAGCTAATTTAAACTTATAGGAATGGCCGCTGGCGTTCTCTCTACATATTCTCCCCCGGTAACGGCTCCTTAGCTGGCTCTCTCAAGGTTGACGTTCATTACTATGAAGATGGTAATGTGCGGCTTTTGACCGATAAGCCTGTTTCAGTGTCCTTGCCCTCATCCGCCAATGCTTCTGAAGTTGCAAAGCAGATTGCGATAGCCGAAAGGAAATACCAAGAGGATCTGAACAAAGCGTTCGGGAGCCTGAGCGAAGGAGCGTTCAAGGCATTGAGGAGACAGCTACCAATCACAAGGCAGAAGATTGAGTGGGAAAAGATAAGCGGGTATCGTGTAAGTTTTCTACGATCAACTATAGGAAATGTGGCTGAACATGCTACAGTTAGGACAGGACATCGGTGGTGGGAGGTCGAGATGAATATTAGTGAGCTATAGAGAAACTGTCTCAATGTTTTGAACTCCAGCGCGTATCATGCACGAAAAGTCTGGCACCAATGGAAATGGCAATGATGCAGGAATTAGAGGTTCTGAGTAACGAGCATGCTATCGTGCAAAGCGATTCAGTAGATGACCTCTCAAATGTCTCTGTTGCGGTTGCTATAGTCTCAGTCGTCCGTATGTGACATTTCAATGTCCGCTAGCTCACCTAGAAGTGATCTGAACCAATTTCACTGCGTTTTATCGACTAAAGCAGCACGTGGCTCCACCCACCTCTTCTCTTTGCCCTCGCGTCGCCCTCACAACTTCCGGTCTTGTTGCATGTGCATTTGCTCTTCTCTCGCTGTACTATTCGGTCATTATTGTGTCTCTCATAAGATATTCAGGGCCTGGGTAGCTGGAACACCATGTAGAGCGTGTTTGAAGTGAGTCAGACCTTCGTATCCCCTGTGAGCACCCGGCTTCATGAACAATAGTAGGACTCACCTCTGATCTTATATTACCAACGCAACAGCCTGCCTCGACACGTTAACTACTTTACGATGGGTGGTACCAGATATATAGGATGGGAAGCTCTTATGCCCTGCAAGCACCTAAATACACCGCAAGGCTGTTACCGAGAAGATTGCCCTTTCTCCCATAACGAGAGCCTTTTACAATCATGCTTCAAGCAAGCGTGCAAACATCTCGCATCGCCTGAAGGCTGTCCCCTTGGAGAGGAGTGTCCGTTTTCTCACAAGCTGTCTAGCTCGACAGAACCAAGAACTTTGGAGCAAGGCAAAAGCAAATCACCTCATCTAGCCACCAGAAACACAACCCTCGCCTCAGGTGCTCGACAAAGAGACCACCCATTTACTATTGCGAAAAAGAAGTACGTCAATATAGTTTCCAGTCACCCTCCTACCACACCCACAACCGCCCATCAGCTAGGACCAGCTAGTAATGAAACCCAAGCTTCCCGTGAGCTCCATGAGCCCACTGACTCTCAGCGTATTATCCAAGCACAAAATTCTCGTGTTTCACTTATATTGAGCAATAATACGACCTCGCACCATCATCGAAGTAGTGGGAATGCTGCAGCTTCGTCGTCTGAGATGAGATTATCTCAGTCCGCTTCCCAATCTTCCGTCCTACCTTCAAGTCTACAGCTTACAGCTAGCGATACGCCAGCTTCAAACCCATCAAGACGTGATAATGTTCCATCTACAATGCATAATGTGACATCAGAAAGCACTTCTTCCTTAGTGATGCGTAGTAGACCAGCCGCGGCATCTCCACTCTCAGCTGCTGAATTGAGCGTCCGGAAGTGGAAATACCATACCATGGATCATTCCCTCACTCGTCCGCTAGGACGTTTCGTCTCGCAGTGGTTTCAAGGACTTCAATTAATAACGGCAGATTCCGGAGTGATGCAAGAAGCCATAACTTGCTTAGCCTCAAACGGAGGTCTTCATCGTATCAAAGAGCTTTTGAGCCGGGATTTCGACGAGCTGCCAATCGAATATCAGATGCATCTATTCACTTCCCAGATACTTCCCTTTTTTCAAATCATCATACAACCAGACGTCCTTGCATCAGGTGTTCTAGAACATTCCGTGGGCGTCATTTCCAACTTTCTATTTGAGCCAAACGGCCAGCGGGCCACCGGGCTGTTTAAATATATCGTCGAGATGCTGGATAATCTCCCAATACAATCAATTGAGATATCTCTGGCAGTGCTCTCAAAAGTTGTTGACCTTAACGGCGCTGCCGCCCTTCAACATGAATTCCTTCACATTCTGCTGGCCTTCAAAGACATTATAATTCAGTCAACGTTTGATAAGAACGATTCGCAGACAAATCGTACGAAGAGAACTCTCGCTCGCACAGAACAAAGATTGAAGATTGGTCTTTCATTACCGACGGCAGCGGAAGTCAAAAGGATCCCAAGGTTTAAAGCTTCTTTCGAAATAATCAAGGATCTCCCGGGCACTTTGTCTGAAGACGGTCCACGACACGACAATGACTCGGAAGATATACGGCAAATCAAGATTATGCCAACTATTGAGGAAATCCAAAGCATACGAATCGAATATCTGCCGTCGAATGACCCGACTGAGTGGCATACCTCAGGAACTGAAGGATTGCTAGACCGTAACTTTCGTTTACTTCGTGAAGACACGGTTGGACAACTCAGGGACTCTGTCAGGACTGAGCTAGAGAAGCTGCAGTATCCGGAAACGAAAACAAATATTCGGAAGCGGACTCAGAACCGCACACGAACAAATATCTATCGTAATGTGACCTTCGAAGACATATTAGTTGATAAATGGAAGGGTATGGAATTTGTGATTGGCATGGAGCAACCTTCCTTCTTGCACAGCATGTCAGCTAAGAGACGCGCGGAATGGTGGGGCAATTCTAGGTGTCTTCAAAGAGAATCCCTTGTCTGCATACTAGATGGTGCTGGCTTCGCAATATTTTGCTCGATTTCTGAGCTTCGCCAAACTCCTAAAATGGCCCACGGGTCTGATTGGGAAGGGTCGCGTCCAAAACCGTCCGTCCCTAGTAGGGCCTATATCATTCTACGACTCGTCAATTCGGACGAACCTAATGTTAAATGGTTCCTTCAGCGGCATCAACGGGGCTTGTCCTTCCAGCTTACGACCATGGTGGAGTTTCCCCATGTACTCTTGCCTTCTTTTCTACCAACATTACAAGGACTGCAGAGAATTACTGAGATGGACGACCTTCCCTTCTCCGAGCTCCTCGCAGCTTCATCCCAGTCGGCAAGCCCAGTCCACATTTCCCCGCCACTTTATGCTCTAGAATCAGGTTTTCGGTTTGATTTAAGCTGCATTACGACGGAAAATCAGAATCTAACCCTGTCACCAAATGAACCATTTGATATTGACGCTTTACGAAGTAGCTCTACTCTTGATGACGCGCAGGCAGTAGCGTTGGTTGAGGCACTCTCGAGGAGACTTGCTCTTATCCAAGGCCCACCAGGTACTGGAAAGAGCTATACTGGTGTTGCTATTACTCGAGTCCTGTTAGGAAATAAAAAAAAAAGCCCAACTAGGCCCTATCCTTTGTGTGTGTTACACTAATCACGCTCTCGATCAGATGCTGGAGCATCTTATCGCCAATGGAGTAAGACAAATTGTTCGTATCGGTTCACGTTCTAAATTAGTCGCACTAGCGGATGTGAATATTCGTGTCATTTCTGAAAAGATGGACAGAACACGCACAGAGAAGCACCGATATTGGCAACTCACCTCAGAACTGATCAAAGATGCAGTGATCTTGTTGGACTGGAGCCAATTTGGACTGGACTGGACTGGAGCTAGATTACTAACCTTTATAGGTAACCGTTAGTCCTATTTAGGTTTAGCGTTCGTGGAGCTCCAGGAGCTTTGGAGTGGATTTGGGGGTCAAATCCACTCCAATCCAATCCAACAAGATCACTGGCTTAGGCCAACTAAGAAAATTGCGAAAACGCTTAGCTAGCTCTTTTGAGATCGTCCTTGACGAGCGAGATGAACAACAACTAGAGAAGGATGGTATCTACCTTGAAGACATTCCAAGAATTACTAAAACAACACTTCTCCAAACTCTTAAGGTTGCCACTATTGATAATTTCCAAGGTGAAGAAGCAAAAGTAGTAGTTATTTCTCTTGTGCGCGGCAATGACAAGAACAATTGCGGCTTCTTGAAAACTTCAAATCGAATTAATGTCCTCCTTTCTCGTACTCAGCATAGGATGTACATTCTAGGAAACTCCTCTACCGCTAGTTCTGTCCCTATGTGGGCTGATGTTGTGTCTATGCTTAAGGAGAATGACAACATTGGGGCGATACTTGAACTCCAGTGTTCAAGACATCCCGACATCTCGAGCTACGTCTCTTCGCCAGACGATTTCCAGCAATTTTATCCAGAAGGTGGCTGCGACCGGAAATGCTCCCAGCGGCTAGGCTGTGGTCATTCATGCGTAAATAAGTGCCATTCTCAGGTGCTGCATGACGCTGTAAAATGCTTGGAACCTTGCGCAAAAATAATGCCAGCAGTGATCTATTTGGACTGGAGTGGCGTGGAT
>KV748597.1:34086-62042 GCA_001692915.1 Glonium stellatum | reverse complement strand
ATATTATAAAGTTTTATAAGCTTGCGCTATGCTAGCTTATATAGATATGGAGGTTCTTTATAGTGAGGCTTTTTATAAACGATTTTATGTGGATTAATGAGCCAGGGGCGTACGACGGCATTAAGCCATCTGGTGTTAATTAAGGCTCGATCGACGGCTTTAACTTCTTAATCAAGCAACGTAAGCTTATTTGCAAGGATTGCGAAATCCATGTAATAGTGCAGTTGCTGGAAAGTCGGATGCCAAGCTTCTACCCTTGTAGTCCATCATGGCCCCGCCATTAGGTAGCTCCGCCATAGCTCCGCCACACCAAAGCTCGGCCAACGAGCCTATCACTACCTACGTCTTCTCCTGAAAACGTCTAATCCGTCCAATCAGATAATTTACCACTTATTAATACTGGCTAATATACGATCACTGTAACCCCCTAGATCTAGATAAGCAAGATCTCAATTCTTGAAACAAGGCCGTTACTCCCGCGCTAATCCCCGGTTTCAAAATACTGTTCCTGTTTCAGGCGTAGTCTCAATCTCAGCACCAGGGGCCGTTTCGTCCTAGCCGCCATGCAAGAGGCAATGCAGAAAATATGCACACGTCGTCACTCACCCTCCTTGATAAGATATATACACACCTGATCGCCGCTGATGCGTTGGGAAGAGGGGCGTGCCGAATGTGCATAGGCGCATCAGCGCATCAATCACCATCCATTTTCGAGAGAATCCGAACGCAAAAATTTGTCACATTTACTAGGGCTCTGCCTGTGTGCCAATTTCTCCGGAGTTGCCAAAATTACCCAGTCTTAGGGGCAAAGCAAAAAAAAAACCGCAAAAACTCCAAAACAGTTTCCTCAAATTTACCACCGGGATAAACATTACTTGTTCGCCACCTCGACATTATCCACGCCCCGCTTGGTATCTGGATCCTGACCAAGCTCTACCGCGCCCCCTTTCGTGTGCGCAAAGTTATTCGGTGTGATGTTGAGATCGGTGTTACGGTGGCCGTCGAGCGACTCCTTGTTGAAAAAGTTGGCATAAATGGGGAACACCCATGCGAGGACGTAGAAGGCAGTTGGGATGGCCATCGCATGGTGGAAATTGCCGGTGTGCGTTGCCACGGCTCCGGTCACTAGCAAGGTTAGCACGGTGCTCAGCGGTGGAATAAAGAACAAGGGAAGCTTACTAGGTGGAATAGCTGCGCCGCCGGAGATAGCTGCTACAAGCATACTGCCACCGCGCTTAGTGTGGCGGCCGAGACCACGCAGAGCAAGAGTGAAGATTGTTGCGAAGCAAGCCTGATGATATTTCAATATTTTAGTCTGGGATAGGGCGCGATTCAAAAACTTACGCTCTCAAAGCAGAGGACGATGATCAGCAACGCAACGCTAGTATGTCCATGTGTTAAGGTAGCCGCTAGAGCAAACACGAAGCAGAGGCCGAGGTATACAGCGAGAATGTATCGAGGCTTGAATGCCTTCATCGTCATCAAAATCGCTGCTAGGAAACGGTTGAAGGCATACAGGCCTTGGCCAATCGCGAGAAGATTTGCTAATCAAGATATTAATATATAATCCAGATAACGATCCAGGCTTCGCAAGGGTATTACTCACAAGACATCGAGGCGCTATACCCAGCCTCCTCGCAGAAGTTGATGAAGTAGTTTGCCACAGCCACTTGAGCGCCAACATAGCAAAACTGGCTCCATACGCCGAGGAAGAGGTTGTACTGTTTGCGGAACGGTCCAGTGTCTTCGCCTGCGATATCTTCTTCTTGTAAGTGCATGTCGGCGTCAGTGACTTCAGGCATCGGAGCCAGATAAAAGAGGATGATCAGCAGAGCGACGAAGCAAGCTACACCAAGGTACACCCATTGGACGTTCTTGAGACCCTCCTTGGTATTCACCGTCTTGGCGAAGAAGACACGAGAGGCAAGTAGAGGCGCAACGAAGGAACCAACACCTTGAATACCCTGAGCGAGATTGAGACGGATTTCAGAATAACGTGGCGGCCCGCAGATAGAAAGGAAATTGTCGGCGCCGGTCTCAAGCGTGGACAATCCAGCTCCAACGACGAACATGCTACCACAGAAACCTCCAAAGGACGCTTTTACTCCACTCGGCCAGAAGAGAAGGCAGCCAACGGTAAGTACAGCAAGACCTAAACACTTTTCTTAATTTGGAAATTCGCGATATGGCGGCGATATTCTTACCTGTCATAAAGGTCACCCTGAAGCCATAGCGTCTCAAAATCCATCCTGAGATGGTCAAGGGACACAGGAAGTATGCTCCAAAGTAGGCAGCAGAGAGACCAGACGCCTTACTCGCGGTGATATTGAGGGTAGATTGAAAATGTGAGTTCAGCACATCGAGGAGACCGTAGGCGAAACCCCAGAGAAAGAACAGAATCGTTACTGTATCCAAATCAGTATTCCCCCGAAAGGAGTATTTTCCCGTGGATCAATTGGGATGCATACCAAGACCGCATGGCAAAAGCGACTGTTTAAGGGTTAGGCCAGAGCCCTCGGTGATGGCCTTGTCGTCAACGACGATCTTTCGTCTGTACATGATGGTGGGTTGTGGTCGCAGGAAAGTATAACCAACAAATATCAGATAGAGTTGTTGATAATCGAGCCTGCAAATAATATCTGTCTCGTGGACGCAACCAACTTATAGACAAAGGCCGTAGTCTGTATGCACACGCCGAGTTACGATCCTGGGTCAGCAGTCGAATGGCAAGGCGTTCGAGTATCGGGCTAGCAGACACCGACTTCTGGGGAGGCGATTCTGGGGAGGCGATTCTGCGGAGAGAATTTGCTGGCTGGTCTCCACACTTTGCTCACCTGCCCCATGTTATTCCTTCGGGGTAATGTCAAGGCGAGAGTCCGGGGTTGCGGTGCAGGATGTGCGGGGACCCTCAACCACTCCATCTGGGTGGTTAGCGCGTTTCTTAATTAGAGTAGCGCGAGGGAGCTATCCTCGACTCCGTCCCTTGCCCCGAGCCTGCGTCGTTGGACGATGTGGGTATAAGCTTTAATTTGCTACGTGCTGTTGTGGATAGATACCCTCTTAGCCTTCTTCTGCTCTGTGGCGTCCTGGACTTATAGCTCCGGTCGTAACCGAGCAGTCAGAAACACCTAGACTTTGCGCGAGTCAGATACTTGCTTGAGTTGCTTCTCATCGAGAAGCATCCTGCGTTCGTCCTCTGTTACATGCGATTGGTTATTGAACATTGTTTTGAGGGCTAGTGGCAATAAACTGCATGCTGGGTGAGTTACACTCATCTCGTCTTTCAATTTATGGAATCTCTCCATTTTCCCGGTTTTCATATTAGCTCATGACCCTGGCGTCCATGTCATCTGCGTCTTCTATCAGAAAAAAGACTAGTTAATAAAGGTTTCTAATCTTTCCCTCCCCTTTCCTCTCTTCTTTCAACCTCCCCTTTCTTCTATAACCACCAACCATACCCTCAAACCAACTCCCTCGCCTTCACTACCGTCCCCCCACCACCCCCAGACCCCGACCAATTCCCCTTCCCCAGCCCAGCGCTTGACTCAACCTCAACCTCCCTCGCCTTCTCCGTCTGGGACCCAGCCCGCCGCAGCTTCTCATGCGTCATCTCCTCCAGCCGGTCCCGCAGACCCAGAAAAGCCTCCTGCTTCGCCAGCTGCTGGTTCCCCACAAACGCGGGCCCGGTGACTAGGACCTTGAAGCCGAGCTGCTGGCCCGCGTCCGGCGCGACCAGCGCCGCGTACCAGCAGTCGCGCAGCTCCTCCTTACCCTTAGGCCCTAGCTCGCGTGACTGCGTCTTTGCGCGCACGATCTGCAGGTGGGAGAGCGGGTAGTCGCTGTGCTGGAAGTGCAGGATTATGCTTGCTGGGAGGTTGTTAGAGGGGGAGCTACTTGTTACGGTCTTTACGAGATGTAGGTGTGGGGGAAGTAGATATGAAGATGGGAAGATGGGAAGACATGTAGATAAGTAGACAGGTAGATAGGCAGGTAGGTATATTTCTCTGCAGGTTCTTCTGTTGCGGCCATTGGAGGCACGACGTACAAAAGAAGGCTTGGCGCGCGTACGGCTTGAAAAGCCCATGGTCGTCTGGGATTAGGTGCTTAAGCATTTGGAGCTGGGCTAGAGCTGAGCCGGGCTCAGGCGTCTCTTTGGGCTGCGTGTAGAGGTATACTGGAGTTGGTTCCATTCTTGGGGCGCGTAATTTTTGCCTGTTCTCATTTAAAGAATTGAGTTTCGATTGGCACAGTGGAATAAGTTTATAATAGTAGACTCAAGGATCGCGCTGTATTTTGGGGATTTTTTAAAGTTGAGTGCTGCCTGGGGAGAGATGTTCAGGTAGCAGTAGGTAGACACAGCCTCATTTTGGTCACATGAAACTGGCCGCTTCTGCACTGCCTGTAAAGCCTAGCTGGCTCCAATGCGAAGTTTGCCTCGTACTACGTTTGCTTCGTATTTTGTGTTTGAACTCGATGAAAGATTGGTCGGCGAAAACGCAGGTAGAGACTATTGTATTCGCCGAATTAGGGGTAACCTAAAGTAGTGTCAAGACTACTTCGAGAAATACAAACAACCTCATAGCTCACCTTAATAACTTCAATATATGTATATTAATCCAGAGAGTATCACTAATCGCCTTTCCCACAAGGTTCATTCTCGCGTCACCAGGAGTCCTCCACGGGTAACATAGGTGACATACCTACATAATGATCGAATTACGCCAGAGAAAAATAGTTAGTGCTACTTAGCCGCAGCATGAAATGCGGACATGACTTTTGCCGACTTGCAGGACAGGAGAAAATACCTCACTAGCATCCGTCGTAGCATCAGGCCATCAGCTGATTCTTTCCATTGTTCTTCTGGTTAGACAACGAATATGCAAACGCTGTGTGGAAGTGCAGAAATCCACTTTCACAGTCAATTAGCATTGGACCCTGTAGGAATTGGGGCGGTGCACGAAGCATCAATGACTCAAGTCCGCATCTCATGTAGTACAGGATATTTCTCCTGTTCGATCGATTCGGCATAATTAATCGGGACGAGAATACTAAGAGAGACCTCGGTAATGTTGACATGCCTGGCCTGGGAGATAAAGGGCTGGGTATTTGGAGCTATGATGATTCATGGCGTGAGCGTCCTCATATGCTAGCGCCATACCGCACAGCTAGGGTCAAGAAATCGTCCCCGCCTGACCAGTACACAACAACATATTACCGCAGACAATTGAGGCGGAATAGGGTTGCTTATAAGGAAATTAGATGTAGTTTATTCTCCAAATGACCATGATAGCAATGATTCTCAATAAACACGTACCATTACAATAAATTAGCCCTGTTTGATGAATAAATGCTCCAAGCTCATATTAACAGAAATTCCTTAAAACGCTGATTCTCTATTTTATAGACCTAAACCAATAGAATGCAGGAAAGGGGTTTGGATAAACATGCTAGGACTGCCATCAGAGATTGTCAGTCTCTCTATCCAAGCCTAGCCTATCATTTACGTCAACGCATTGGATCTCACGCTCGTCCAAATAAAATTGATTAATTATATCCTATGAGGCGTAAACTTAAAGGAGTGTTATGAAATGCGATTTGTGATAACGCCATAATGCCATGCAATTTTCAGGGTAACCCATCTGCCGGACCATTATTATCTCCATAAACATAACCCCTCTCCAATTATTCACCGCCACCTAGACGTTGCAGTAGCTTGACGCAACCTGCGTGTATGTTGCGTCTACTCTTCCGAATTGCACCGCATTACCACCCGTCAAATCATTCATGGCGGTCTCAGCGATGTTGAAGCCCGACGCAGTATGGTCGATCGCAAGAATGTAAATGGTTTTGCCATTGTAGGTGAGAGACCAGCAGGTGCCGCACTGTACTCATGTTAGCTCCCTATTAGGGATTGAATCTTTAGACAGCGCATTCTTTCGAAAGAGAAATGACCCACCTGAGCACTGTTCCAGCCAGCAATTCCCTCGTAACCGCCAATGTATGGGAAATGCGGGATTTGGCCTTGAGTCTGCCAGCCGTACTTGGTGATCAAGCCGTTAGCTCCGTCAGAGCAGGCTACAGCAGTCAGAGATCGAGATGCGTCATCATAGCCGGTGTCGTAAGATACTGCGAGTTGGGATTTGTATCAGCATAAGTTTCACATGGACTTGACAGATTCACAAGTCGAAACGAGAGACCTACCGGTTATGGCCTGAGTGGACAGAGCAAGGTAAGAGAACCCAAGAGCAAGAGACGAGAAAGCACTGGAGAATTTCATGATGCTGGTTTTGGATGCAGCAGCTTCGTTTGTCTCTTTTAGAGGCTACCTAGGTAGGTATTGTCGACTGGAATGCTTGGTATTGGCTGTTTTCGAAGCAAGCTATAATGGTATTGCGCGAATCGACCGGAATGAAGACGACAGACCTCCTGAGAAAGTCCCGTCATTTATACACCAGATCTCTTCCATTGCTGTTGAGCGCGCAGCTACCCGTGATGACCGTGTATCCGTAGAAAGGGGAAATATGGGCAATTACGAGGTGGAAAGGTAGTATTGAGCGTCATTGTATTGGTGCAGCTGACCGTAGCAAGTGGCAATTCCGTATGGAAAGTAAGAGCCGCGTCCGGGTATCAGCAGGTACGAGGTGTAGTGGTGATTATTTTTGGAAGTTGTAGATGTCCTTGTCATCTTTAGGGCAGGGCTGTGGGGAAGGAGAGGGTTGGAAAAGGCCCGAGGTTGAGGTCTTGGTTACATTGCCAAGCAGAGCGTGCTGGAGTAATCCAATAATAATTCGTCGCAGAATGGAGTCGTTTTCGGAAGCAACGGCTGAAGAGCTCGTAAAGGTCCAATAAATGGTTATTTCAGAACAGACGGGTCGTCCGATCCTAGGGGATAGCGGTGTAAACGGCGCTGTTCTACCTGGGTGTACTGCACGACGCTGTACTTGTAGCTCCGCGGATAGGAATACAACGGTGGCAAGGCCGAAAATCGCTCTCCTTTTGGTAGCCGAAAAATACAAACTGCTCAAAACGCTCAAGCTTCACTGGACGCCTCCCCGGGCTGGGGAAAAGCTTGCTCGTTGCCGTGTCTCAAGGCTAGCGGCCAGCTCTCTGCAGGGACTTTGTTCACTTCTTCTTCATCACTAACAATCAGGGGCATCTTGGAACATGTCTCATCACTTAGCGACCTCAACATTCGGTTTCACACTCATCCGAGAAACGCCTTACCCATGCGAATAGGAAACCAAGCTTACGTTCTACCCCCTTGGCGCTTTAACTAGGCACGCAAAGCACATGAGGCAGGCCTTGAAGTGACGAGAGTTGCTGGTGGCTGGAGTCAGGCGCCGATGGCGCTGGCCTCCAATCACACTTCTTGATAGAGCCGCCCCGTTTCGAGGGGGAGACCCCGCGATGCTCTAAAAGCAGGTATACACTGTCTGTGCTTGCAACACACATCGTCTCGAAGCTGTTCCGCCATGGCCTGCAAGGCCTTCGCTCTCCTGTTCTGGCTCTCAAGGGCTGCAGAAGGGCCCGTTTCCTTTTTTCTATATAAGACGAGCTCTTGGTCTCCCAAATGGAGTATCACACCAGGCAGGCCCAGTTCTCATTCTCCAAACATTCGACTTGAATTTTGAAATAATTCAGATTCTTTCTTTAATTAAACCAGATACTCAAACATCTAAATTCAAACTCTCACACACACCGCCATAATGCTTTTCCAATCAATCATCGCCAGCGCCTCCCTTGTGGGACTTGCTCTCGCAGCCAACCACGATGTCATGGTCGGCATGGATGGCCTCACCTTCACGCCAAACACAACCACCGCTGCTAACGGTGATACCGTCACATTCCACTTCTATCCTATGAAACACAGCGTCGTCCAAGCCGCATTTGCCACCCCCTGTGAACCGATGGCCGGTGGTTTTTACTCTGGATTCGTCCCTACCAGCAGCGGCGAGTCAATGACAACGTTCATGATTACCGTAAACGAAACCACCAAGCCAATCTGGTTCTACTGCTCGCAAGCATCGCATTGCCAGTCTGGTATGGTTGGCGCTATCAACGCTCCGTAAGTCCTATAACTTCGGCTTTCTTACTATGAGCATCAAAACTAATTGATATCATCAGAACAACTGGCAATACAATCGAGAAGTTCGTTGCTTCTGCTAAATCAGCATCAAATAACACCACACCGAGCGTCACAGCCGGTACTGGTGGCACACTCTCTGCCATGAACATGACGTCCGCGTCAGGCACAATGACAATGTCCATGTCAAGCACAGCCACCGGAACCGCCGCTTCCTCTACAGGCACTGGTGCCGCATCCGCCCTCGAAGTCAGCAAGGGTCTCGGATTCTCGGCAGCATTCGCCTTCTTGGGCTACCTCTTCGTGTAGAAAAACAGACAGTGTTACGCAGCAAAGTAGAAGGATGATTAAGAGAAGATTACAACGAGAGTTCCACGTGCTCCTGGCGTTAGGTTTGGGCAAGGGCCCATTGTGGCATCTAGATCTGGCCCAAGATATGCAGGAAGCAGGTTCTGTCCCTTATCTCAGGTTTTCTTTACGAGAAATTGGCATTAGCGTTGCGATTGTACCATAAAAATGTTCTGTAGCGATATTCCTATGAGATCCTATCATAACCTCACGCTTTCTGCTCGAACCAACCACTGTGATTCTAGACTGCACGCGTAACCTCCTTCCGGTTCCCCGGTGTTCTCTACCTTGGTCCCGTGCACATTAAGTTGCCCGGCCGGTTTTCACTGGTCGTTGATTTGTGGTTGCACGAATAAATATGCTTATTCTAACCTACGCCCTAGAACGTTACTGGCCAACGCCCACAGGGAAATCAGCAACCCACTTTGACTTTTCAAATCGCTCCAATACCATTAAGGCCAGTGATACCATTTCCGGCGCTGATTTGCGAGCTAGAGGGGCAGTGCAGAGCTTATCAGGAGAGCGTGAAGCCGGGCCAATTCGCTGCCAGCCACGCTGCGAGGCCTTGCTTCTACACGTCTTGGCAATCGCTCATCGAGATTCTTACCTACGCTGATATCACGGTGGAGAAGTGGAGAAATGATATTAGGGGTAGAATTAAGACCGGTGATCGGCTCGGGACCACTGCGGCAGCGAGGAGCGCCACTAACTATCCACCACAGCCCCCGAACCGGTTCCGGGCAGAAAAGCAACCCAACGCTAAGAGCAAAGACAATTCTGGAATCAGGAAACTATCAAGCGCTAACTACACTGCCAGCAATACCACTCGCCCGGTGCCACGTGGAGGAGCAGTTCGTTGCGCGCTTTTTCTATACCCCATTATGTTCAAACAGTCCGAAGCAATTCCAAATTCAACATACAAAGGAGAATATTAGTCTCTTGAACACCTAAGCGCTTCACAAACGCAAAACTAAGCCCTGATCAGATCATACCCCTCAACGTCAGACGCTCTGCTCCCCTGCCTTCCTCTTCCGGATCAAGACTCTCGCACTTGAATCCAAAAATATGTTGTCGTCGAGCATGAAATTCCTCGGCCTACCTTCGCCTTCCTTGAACTTGAACTCCCAACCCATCAACAGCCTCACCAGAATCATCTTCATCTCCGTGCTCGCAAAGAAGCGACCGGGGCAGGCATCACGCCCATGACCCCAATTCAAATTGTTTTTATCAGTCATTACGAAACGATGCTTATTTATTTCCGATTCTGCTGATAGCCGCTTCCGCTCCCAGCGGAACGGGTCGAAAACCTCAGGGTTGGGCACAATTGTGGGGTCATGCTGCAGGCTTGAGGCGGCGCATGCGAGGTGCGTGCCGCGCGGTAGGAAGGTTCCGTCGGAAAGCGTGATAGGGACCTTGGCTACACGCTGGAAGGAGATTATGGAGGGAGGCCCGAAACGCTGTGATTCGCGGAGCAGCGAGTCCATCTTCCGCAGCTTAGGCAGCGTTTCTTTTTTGATGCCTTGGTCTTGAGCTAAGACCTCAGCGATTTCTTCGCGAATCGGAGCCAGGTATTCAGGATGCGCGCAAAGGTCGTAAATGGCGTGAGCCAGACCCATTGTAGTCGTATTGATTGAAGCGATGGTTAGGATCATCTGACGGCTTACCAGTTTGGCTGGAACGCGCTCGTTTCCACTTGCAATGTCGACCATCCAATTCAAGAGCGTTGGCTGTTCCTTACCTGATTCCCCGGCCGCACCCTTCTCAAGGTGGTCTTGAATCATGGGGTATATAATCTTCTTGGCAACACGAAGGTTTCGATGCAGTCGATACCAAGTCGGCAATACCCTAGCCAGTAAAGGATGAAGAATTGTGGGAAAACGACGAAGAATAAAGGCGGTCATAAATACATTTAGCGTGTAATCGATCGAGGCTGTGAGCCATTCTTCATCGCGGCAGACTGGGAGGCCCACAAAGACTCTTGCGGTAATACGGGCAATAAGGCGTTGCAGTATGCCTTCAATATTGATCTCAGTCCATTCTGTACATATTTAGTCATTGTGCACTTCACTCTCAGCCAGAGTTCAATGAGACAGTACCTTCAGACTTTGGAACTTCTGTTTCAATACCAAAGTCCGCTTCATCTTGTATAATATCGGATATCTTCCCGAGATTCGGAGTGAGTTTGGCTTGGAGGACTCGAATGTGTAGATCTCCGTCCAAAGCGATTTCAGTTGTCGTAAACTTTCCCATATTCTAATACACATCAGCAACATGATCACAGTGGTTCCGAATAATTTTGCTCCTCTTTCTGTAGTGTGCTCAGCGATCGGATCTCGCTGCCGTAGTACGGCTTGTTACTCCTTGCATTCGCCTACGTCTAGGCGGAAGACGGCCCTTTTCCAGATAGGAAAAAGTTACTTACTTTCTGCAGTGCGTCAATTGCACCAAGCTTTGAGTGTGGAATGGTTCGTAGTTCCTCAATATATTTATTGGAAATGATCAGCATATCCGTGTCCATTCGACGAACGACAAACATGCTATCGCGGAACTTTCGATATCCATCTTCGACCATTACTCGTGCTTCAAACATAAAACGAAGACGCAACCAAAACGTCGGCTCTAAAAAGCTACGATACCCGATATAAGGCGCTTTAATTTTGTTGACATTGCTGATGATGAGAGATATGAAGATTGACAAAGCAACGGCCACAATGGTGTACCGAAACGTTCTCCCCTTTTCG
This sequence comes from Glonium stellatum, assembly GCA_001692915.1. NCBI lineage: Eukaryota > Fungi > Ascomycota > Dothideomycetes > Gloniales > Gloniaceae > Glonium > Glonium stellatum. The sequence continues at coordinate 50,870 of KV748597.1, read as the reverse complement.
AGGAAATCCGTCCATGATACTATGACAAACCTTGCGGGGAGAAATTGGCCCTCTAACTGATCAGAGGTATTCATGATTAACGGATGATTCAATATCTCTTCGCTCGTTGATGAGCACAAGGTTCCAGATGATGGAAAAGGAGAGCAGGTGAGGGATCAGCCAAGCAAGCACGGACTAATTAGGGCGCTGGGACATCAGGTCCAATCTTGCGAAGAAACTCTTCATACCATTAAATTTGTAAAAGATAGGGACTTTTCGGCTGTGGGGACAAGGCTGGCTAGAAAGCTCCGATGGCATCCAATGGCAAGGTAGGTATCATGAACAATGCCCGCGTCAACCGCGTGAGAAGGCAAAATCTGACAGGTTCTCTTTGAAAAACTTACAGCAGTCAGATGCACGAGGAAAGTGGGCAGGGTCGTAAGTGGTGTCATTCGAGAAATGGCATACGAAAAGCGTCCAAACGGACTCGATCCGTCTGCGCAGCTAATGCGGGCCCCTGGTGGTACAGCAGAAGTGCGTAAGTACCAGCACGTTACAGTCGAAGTACTCCCAGTCTTCAGCATCCGAATGCAGCGCACAAGGAGTGTGTCGAGTCGGCACCACCGCAGTAACGTCAGTCCGTTGATTCGACGGATGACATGGCAATTGGGGTTCCATTGTACCACCCAATCTTATACAACAACCATCACCGGGCCGAGCTTTTTGCGCTAAATTCCTCGGCCTGCATTCCCAAATTGGATTGATAACGACAACACAACAGCTTCTCTAACCCTGCATTAATCGCCTGCAGCCTTCAAGCGCTTAAAAAATTCCATGGCAACTCGAAAGGTCCGATAGTTAGACGGCTGAGAATTTTGTTACCGTGCCGTCTCCCTGACCGTACCGCGGTGGATAGTTGCATTGCCGGCATCATGACAGCGAATCCCATTATTGCAAGCGGCGCAGCAACGCAGGGAAGGATATTAGAGCCATGCGTGATGTTTTCAACTCTTGTTCCCAATGGCCGATATTCCACGCTGACCGGAACCGTTCATGTCCGCCTTCCATGCGGTGAACAAAACGGGTGGGGTTGATACCGGCATCAATGCATTCACATTCTAGTTGCAGAGCCATAGCTAGCCAACCATGCGCCTTTTGTGAATCGTTCAAGGAATTTTCCGTATCCTTTGTATTTTCAAATGTGTCTAGAATTCCCTCTTTGCCGAGAGGACAGGCCTCACTCTTCTTTACCTTTTCCGCCTCCTAGGATTCTCTAGGCTTACGGTTTTCTACCTCATTTTCTTTCTCCTCTCAAGCTTCAATTTACCCCAATGTCTTGTGGCTGCGGAATACAGACAAAGGCTGCAAGCCTTGTACGATCGTTGGCGCTCGCTTGTACCCAAAACCATGGCTTTGGATCGATGTCAACCGGGGTCTATGATACCGCTTGGGTGGCTATGATTGAGAAGACTGTTGGTAATAAGAAGGAGTTTCTGTTCCCCGAATGTTTTCAGTCTTTGTTGGAGAGCCAGCTCCCTGATGGGTCATGGCAAAGATACGCGTCAGATGTGGACGGCATATTGAATACTTCGGCAGCTCTTCTGGCATTTAAGAAGCACATGAGGGTTAGGGATCTCCAATCAGACGACCTGGCTTCTCGATGCTCTAAAGCAGAAAAATCTCTTCAAGCTATACTGGGAAAATGGGACGTCGGCTCGACCGATCATGTTGGCTTTGAGATACTAGTACCAGGTTTGCTCCGATTACTCGAGGCGGAACGGATTTTCTTTGAATTTCCCGGCCGCAAGCTGCTTATGGACTTAAACGCGGCGAAACTTGCACGATTTAATATCAATATTCTCTATAAACCCATCCCAATCACTCTGGTACATTCTTTGGAGGCCTTCGTTGGTACTCTCAATTTCGACAAAGTCCTCCACCACAAAGTGAATGGGGCAATGATGGGTTCCCCCTCGTCCACAGCAGCATACTTGATGAACTGCTCCGTGTGGGACGATGAAGCTGAAATGTATCTACGAACTGTGTTGAACTCAACCCAGGGCACCGACGGACGCAGCCTTCCGTGCGCTTTCCCAACCACAGTATTCGAGCTCTCATGGGTATGACCTTTTGACTACATAAATTATTCAAAGGTTGACAAGTATTAGGTAATCACTACTCTCCTAGGGGGCGGATTTTCCATTAGCGAATTGGACTCATCCCAGCTATCTGTAATTGCAGACTGTTTGGAGCAAAGTCTGAAGGCTCACGGGGGTATTGTTGGTTTCGGTACTTCTCAATGGCTCCATTTATTGCGCGGATTCTCCAGCTAACAGTGAGCAGCAAGTTCCTGCCTACCAGACGCCGATGATACCGCAAAAACGATTATGGCCCTCCATCTTCTTAGAAGATCGGCATCCGTCACACCTATGATCAAAGAATTTGAAGGCCAATCGCATTTTATAACCTACAAAGGCGAACGAAATGCAAGCTTCAGCGCGAATTGCAATGTCCTTACTTGTCTACTCCACCTCCCAGACCCATCAGCATACTCTCCTCAGATAGTCAAGGCGACGAAATATCTTATTTGCTCGTGGCGAAGTGGAAAACTGAAAGATAAATGGGTAGGTATTCAAAGGGAATTCACTTAAAAGTATTATACGATTTATCTAATCGAAAACAACAGAACCTATCACCGCAGTATTCTATGATGCTTTTGGCCCAAGGGCTCGTCCAACTATTATCATGTTGGCAGGAAGACAAGATCGCGGACATACCGGAAGATCTTCTAAATTACCAAATTCCCTTAGTCTCGTTCCAGATCCTTCTCCAGACTATGCAACGGCAACAACCAGATGGATCATGGGAATCGATGCACGAGGTTACGGCGTACGCCGTGCTAACTCTTACATATCTGTCCTCTCTTCCCTGGATACAAGCCATGGCGGCTGATGTTGCTTCTGCAATCGAGCAAGGAAAGGAGTACCTTCACCAAACCCGCCAACTTTGGACACGTGGAAATTACCTTTGGGTAGAAAAAGTAACGTACTCGTCGACAAATTTGTCCCAAGCTTATTGCATTGCTGCAATCAAAGCGACTGCCTTCTCTCGTTACTGGGGTTCAGAAGTACAAAGACTCAGCGATGTCCCGCTGAAAGCTGTTACAAAATTCGTGAAATTCTTCGCCATGGTACCAATGTTTTCAGAAGAGCTTGCCTGGAAACTTAGAGCTGCTATGATTGAAGGTTATCTTTTCCTTCCGGAGCTAAAACGGGTCCGGTCCAACATTTTCCCTCCACAGAAATCACTGAAAGAAGACAAATACGTGGAGTATCTCGCTTTTACTTGGACTGCACCGAATACGCTGAACGGAAGCTTTCTCAATACTGATATAATGTCTGACATGATTATCCTGTCTTTGCTCATCTTTCAGATTGATGAGTACATGGAGTTAGTCATCATTGAGAATTTTGGCCATAACCTGGAGCCTATCAAAGAAATGGTTCGCCGACACTGCGAAGCTTTCAGTGGTTGTCTACCACATACCAGTGTCAACGGAACTTCATTATTCACCGGCAATGTCAATGTTTCGCCAACTTCTTCAGCAGCCCACTTGTCAACTTCCCTCACTCCGCCCGGAAGTCCTAAAAATGGCACGAGCCCCCATACTCTTTCGTCAGTCAGTTCCGTTCTAGCCAAATTCATTTCCTGGGTCCTCCAGAATCCGAAAGTTGTCACCAGCACCCCTAACCTGCAGCGTCAGCTCGCCAAGGAGACCGAAGGCTACATCCTCGCTCACCTCCATCAACTCGAAGATAACACACGATTCTGGCAGCAACCTGATATACCCATCGATCGTACTACTACCTTCGCCACACCACGCAGCACATACTTCAGCTGGGTGCGGAACATCGGCGCAAATCACATCGCCTGTCCTTACTCCTTTGAGTTCTTTTCATGCCTTATTAGCGGGGCCCCTAATATAGATCCATTCCCTGGCGCACGCGCGAAGTACCTCGCAAACGACCTCTGTCGTCATCTTGCGTGCCTCTGCCGACAGTACAACGACGCTGCCTCCATCCCGCGTGACCGCCTAGAGCATAATCTTAACAGCGTCAACTTCCCCGAATTTAGTGAGCACTATCCTGTCGGCGAAGAGGAATCTCTTGAGGATAGAGAGGCAAGGATGAAGAGGGACTTGCTGTGGGTTGCGGAGTATGAGCGGGAGTGCTACACGACCGCTATGAAGCATTTAGAAAAGGAGAGAGAGGTCAAAGAGGACACGATGAAGGCTGTAAGGGTATTTGTAGATGTGACGGACTTGTACGGGCAGATGTACCTGGCGAAGGATATTACAACTAGAATCAGGGGTGAAGGTTATCAGCGTGAGGAAAACAAGGCGGAAGAGGCGGCCAAAACCGAGGTTAAGACAATAGAAATGGCCCAGGAGGTGACTCAAGTTCCTGGAAAGGTTCAGAAACTAGAGGGATTGGTGCGAAAGGATTCTGGTGTTATCATTGATGGCGAATTCTCTATCTTAGAGGTGCAAGCTGTAGCTTAGTCGATGTTTTGAATTCTCATAGGCAATTCAGAGGGGTGGCTCACGAGAGGCTTGTCCGAAGCGTTGGGGCGAGCTTCTATTCGGTTTCTAAATTGCTGTTTTTCTGCTAACGAACTTCATATGTCACTACATCGTTGTGCGATAATGTTAACGAGTTCGCGGTTGCATTCAGAGAAGTTTTGGAGCAACATTGATACATTATGATAGTGAAGGCTTGTCGCCCATAGACAATGAGTCATGCAATTGATGAAGCCTCTACGGTACAGCATTCTCTAACCGCTACCTAGTTTAGAAATCTGCACTCAGCCATGAACTCTCAAAATAAATCATGACGTTGATTTGAAACTCATTGTTCGAGGCGCAGTTGATTTACTCGTTGCCACAAGGTTGAACGAAGGTGGCTTGCTCTAAGCCTATCCAGGTTATGCCATTGCTCCTCCCCACCTTTGGTGCTGCAAGTGGCGCGTAGAGTACGAAGAAATGATTCCGCTTCATTGGAATGCTATGAGATTAGGTTTCGTGCCTGCTTTGAACAGATGCACTAAACCACAACGTCGGATCGAATACGACGCCGGCGATCTGATTCAGCAGAGCTCGCGAAAGCAGAGAACGGACTGCTCGCGAGCCTCCCCTTTCCATCGACTAGCGAGACGACACCCTCGTAAACCATGGCTTCTGTGGCTGTGAGAATCCATGCGCAATACCTTCGCGTATGAAAAGAGACGTTGGAGAAGCCTCCGCGGGACATTCCTCATTGGCAGTGCGTCACAACAATTAGTTCGGCGCGCACGGGCTCCTATGCACCTACTCTTCAATAGACGCGTGTTCTATGCAGGACATTATTACTAGGGCCTTTTGCTTGTTGCTTGTTCGAATCCTCTGAAATCATAGTTGAAGGGCTTTTATTATCGACCGACTTGCGTCAGGGTTGTTCATCGTAAAACTGGGATAGCAGTCAGCTTTACATGATAGCCTCTCTCTCTGCTTCCAGACACTCACTTAAGGTCTGAAGCTTACTTCTCTATTCCGCCCCTTAGCTACATTTGTATGCAGTAGTAATCATCTTAGCTGACTGTGTCTTATGGCTTGTTGAGGATTTGTGGAGACGTCGCGGATGCTAAACAGCCACGACAGGCCGTGGTCACGGACAACTCCGCCTGTAACCTGCCTGTGTCCTGCCTGTGGCCCACGGCCCGCCTGTGGCTTTAGCGAGTAATTTTAGAGTTTGAACCGTGCGCTGAACACGAAATCCAGCCGGGTGAATGGACCCCAGCTTGAACTTTCTTCTTCCCCTGAATGGATTACTAACCGACGGGGAAGCTACCGGGAGGCTACCCGGAAGCTACGGTCCTGCAGAGCTATCATGTCTAGCCAATCTCGTTAGCACAGATACCACCACCGTTGTGGGGATGGATTTTGGATCGTCCATTGATGTTGCAAAAATGAAACATCAAGTTCACGGGATTGTACGCCGCCTTTTGATCCCTGACTCGAGTGCTGGCTCTTTCAAGTGAAGTAATCCTGGGGTCACCCCGTAAACCGCTAATAAACAATTTAATAAGCGCATACACCCAGCAAGGGGTAGCTTTCTTCCCCGCAAACCGACAGGCTCAATTAATTGTTCTTTTATTTAGACGGTTATAAGCTCTTTTCAACAACGCAGCGTCGATAAATACTACAGCCCTACAGGCATCTAACGTTATCCATACCATGATTATGGCCGACCAAGACCAACTCCCAGTAACTGAACGTGCCCACTATGTTGCGAATATTTTCATAGCGGTCACAACGCCACTTCTTCTACTCTCACTTATACTTCTCAGTATTCGAATAAGCACAAAGCTGAGGCTGGTATGCCAAATCGGATGGGATGATTGGTTGATAGTAGCTGGCTCTGTAGGAACTTCAACCAGTGCAACAGGGCAAACTAGCTAATATGCACCCGACAGATTCTTGCTTCCATTGATTGGGCATTACTTGTAGCCTCAACTTTCTGGTTTATAGGACCGAACCACCACTACATCACACCATCGAGAGGCCTACAATCCGGCATGCTAGGATTTATCGCTGTTCCGATTTGGGCCTTTGCACTGTCATGTATTAAGCTGAGTGTAGCCCTTACACTTCTACGCTTTTTGCAAGCAACCGGTTGGAGGGTGTTACTGTATATCATAATTGGAGTGCAAATATTTTTTGCTATTGCCAACACCATATTCGCACTTCTTTTATGTCGGCCAATAGCAGCTTCGTGGAATCCTTTCATCGCTGGCGCGAAATGTCTGAATCATGAAGCACTCCGGGTCGCCTCTACAGCAAGCTCTTACATCGATATCGCCACTGATATTATCTTATCCCTTATTCCACTGGTCTTCCTTACAAAGCTTCACCGGCCATTTCAAGAAAAGATTCTGGTGTTTTCCTTAATGGCCATGGGATTATTCGCCAGCATTGCGTCGATTAGAAAGGTAATCATTATCAAACAGTGGGGCACAGGAGATACCTGGAGCATGGCTATTTCTATGTCAACCTGGACCTGTATCGAGGAGTTCTTCGGCATCCTAGCTGCTTGTTTCCCTTGTTTGAAAATGCCGCTCCAGCGAGCTCTCGCCAAGATTGGTGTCACCCTCAACGTCAACAGATCGTTCAGGTATTTGAACAGTTTTTTTGAAAATCCTCCTCACACGGATGTTCACCTCGAACCTCATCAAGACAAAGATGAAACGAAGAATGAAGAGAACATTTCGGCGGTCAGGCAAATCAACATCCATGTGTAGAAGATGACTAAGAATCGACAAGTTATGGACTCAAACCCGTACATCATAGGCTCCTCGGAAGCCGGACGGTAAATTGGAGAGTGAGAAACACTCAAATCTACGGATAAGGCATGAGGAAGTTCCACAGTGACGAAAGTCCTCAACGAGGGTGAACAGTAAAAGCGTTTGAGCCAAGCGGGAATTATTTCGCATTATCCCAAAACACGGTGTCGGTCTCTTCGTTTGAGCTCATTCACCCTTGCGGACTCCCAAAGGTCAGAGATCAACCTTACCTCGCATTACAATATTTAGCACTCGACAAGCGGTGTCAGGATGTCGAATTTCGATTACAACCCAGCAGTTAGTAGGAACGACGATGCAAGGTCCGAGCTAGCAAATGCTATGATCGAAATGCTAATTTGCGCTCAAGTGCTCTTGAATGTACAGGCGAAGTGCATTATAGATTAGTACGGCACACTAGCAGCTTAAGCAATCATCTTCAGCAAGTTTGCTCATCCTACTGCTTTCAGAGAATCCGTGAGATCTGCAACAACAGCGGATATGCGGATGAGCCTGTTTACCACGCCATACAGTACGAGTTCTGAGAAGTCTTCACAGGAATCATTGCAGGGTTATTAGTTAGGAAGTGGTGACAAATTGGCTGGGCCCCGCTATATGGCTCCGTGATAGAGGGAGGGAGGCAGACAATTGTCTCCGTTGACAAGCCACGTTACTCACAACAATGGTTTAGTATGCTATTGGGATGGCGGAGGGGCTTAAGAGGGACATGGCAAACAGACTAATTCTCGAGGAGGCCAAAATACAGATTGTGGTATGGAAATCAGACCTGAAGAGGGAATTATGAGCTGCGTTACGAAAGTGTACAGAGTTATAATTCTGAACTGCCTACTTTTTGATGTTTTGGCTGCTTCGAACAGAAGCATTGCCTCTATTCTGTCTGTTTCTCAGGAAGATTCACTACCTAGGAAAGGAAAGTGACGCTGATGTCAGTACGTAAACCGGAATGCCAAAAAACTAGCACTTGCAAAAGAAATGTCGTGCTGCCTGCTGAACATCCAATTGAGTTGCTGGATAGGTTAAGGTCACATGACCGCGCGCTTCCCTCGCGACTTAGGCAACATTGCTGCCTACAACGCGTGACACCTCTGTCCCCCAAACTCTTGATAATATCTACCTCCCCCCTACCTAGTCTCTTGTCCTCACTTTATTTCTCAATTGACTTCTTTTCCCTCCTTCACTTCTATTTGACGTTTTTGTTAAGGCTCTAAAAGGTATTGTGTACCTGTGTACCGAAATGCCCAGAAAAGGGTCTAAGAAGGCCGCACAGTCGCTGCCACTACCACTAATTAGCTGCCGAATTGCACTAAGTGGCACCTTTCCAGGCACTTCCCATGTTGCAATCCAAGATCAAATCACGTCCCTTGGCGCATCTGTAGCCAAGTCAATCACTGACGACACCACCCACCTCGTTACGACTCAGCGTGATTATGACAAGCCGTCCACAAAAGTAGAGGTCGCTCAAAAGAATAATCTGCATATTGTCAGCCTTGAGTGGATCGAGAATTGCCTCTCAACAGCGTCTAAGGTGCCCGAGAAAGTCTATCTCTTCACATCATCGCCTGCCGGTGTCCCTTCGCAGTCAAACGCTCCTTCGAAGCGGAACGCTTCACCAGACAGCTCTGCTGACGAGAACACAAAATCCAAACCTAAGAAGCATAAAACTACTAACGATTCCAAGGCAAAGGGCAAGAGCGCCCAGGCCGCAGACAGCCAGCTTGTCAAATTATCTGATGTCAAGATTCCGCTTGACGAAGGCTGTCCCCTCACCACGTACCAAGTCTACATTGATGATAACGGTGTCATTTATGATGCATCCTTGAACCAAGCCAATGCAACAGCTAATAACAACAAGTTCTATCGCATTCAGGTTCTAATTGTTTCCCGGGGGTTTCTTTCGAGCCTTGCTAACTTACCGTAGGTTCTTCAACATCCCGCCAATGGGGATTACAAGACTTGGACTAGATGGGGCCGAGTTGGTGAACATGGCCAAAGCGCAGAGCTTGGTGACGGCACTCTGGAAAACGCACTCCAAATATTCGACAAGAAGTTCAAAGATAAGTCTGGCCTCAAATGGACTGACCGAGGAAAAGATCCTAAGCCTGGCAAATACGCTTTTATCGAACGTAACTACAACTCTGATGATGATGATGATGATGAAGACGACTCCAATGTCGGTAAAATTAATGAAACCAAAGACGCAGCTCAAGATGAGCCGAAGACACCCGAGCCGACTATTCCTCCCGCAACTCAGCAATTAATGGAGCTGATTTTCAATCAACAATATTTTGCGGCGACGATGAGCGATCTCAATTACGATGCGAATAAGCTCCCTCTCGGAAAGCTCAGCAAAGCCACAATCAGTCGCGGTTTTCAAGCACTCAAGGACCTCTCTGCTCTTCTAGATGACTCTACGTTAGCGGCTGGCTACGGCCTGCCTCTGAATGCTGCCATTGAACATCTTTCAAACCTTTACTACACCGTCATTCCTCACGCATTTGGCCGTAATCGACCTCCTATCATTCGGTCTTCCGATATGCTCAAAAAAGAAATAGAACTTCTAGAGAGCCTAGGAGATATGAAGGATGCAGCGCTCATCATGAAGGTCAAGCAACAGGAGGTTGAGAAAATTCATCCGTTAGACAGGCATTTCCAAGGGCTGGGAATGCAGGAGATGACGCCTCTTGACCATAGTAGTACTGATTTTGTCGAGTTACAAAAGTATCTGCTCAACACTCGAGGCTCAACCCACAATCTCAATTACGACATTCAAGATATTTTCAGGATTGAACGTCAAGGAGAAAAAGAACGGTTTGAAATGAGCGACTTTGCAAGCGTGTCTCATGACCGACGTTTATTGTGGCATGGATCCCGCTGTACGAACTTTGCTGGAATTCTTAGTCAAGGTCTCCGCATCGCTCCACCAGAAGCACCGGTATCGGGATACATGTTCGGAAAAGGCATCTACCTCGCGGACATGTCCTCTAAGTCAGCCAACTACTGTTGCCCGTATATTTCCGGCGGCCACGCTCTCCTTCTCCTATGCGAGGCAGAATTGGGTGACCCAATGCAAACGCTGACGCAGGCCTCTTACAACGCGGGCGAGGATGCAAAGAGCAGGGGCCTATTATCGACTTGGGGTCAAGGCATGACTGGCCCCAAGGTTTGGAAGGATGCTAAGTGTGTCGACCCGTCTTTAGCGGGAGTGCTCATGGTATTTCAAGCTTTTACCTGGACCCTTCTGATGTTCTTTAACTAATACCTGCCCTTCCACAGCCTGATACGGCTACTGCGCCGGGACCTACTGATGTTCCAAACGCATACCTTATGTACAACGAATACATCTGTTACGATATCGCCCAAGTCCGACTTCGATACCTCTTCCGCGTCAAGATGTAGATATGAGAAAGTCGGCTGGCCATGTTCCTGAATAGCGGCCAGGCGGTGTGGCACTTAGGTCTATTCTGTAGCAAGACCATCGTCGTTTTGTTCTTCTCAAAACATAGCTAGATAGAATTATTTTCGTAGCTATCTCACACTGGCTCTGTTACTATTGTTAGGTACTAGGTGATATAGAGTAGTATCTGGGCATTCGTGGGCATTCGTGGGCATGTGGTCCTAGGACAGCTATAGGATAGGGGGACGGCAAATAAATATGGTTAACGAGTGCAATGTTAAACGGATCTATATTTATTGAGCGAAAAGCGGGTTGTTCCGGACACCAGAATAATCATCACTGGAAAAGGCTCTATGGAGCTATAGAACACTTTGTCTTAGTGTTAATTATTGGGAGGTCTATAGGTGGGGCTTTCACGAGGCCGCCGATTAATGCGCGAGTGATTACTACATTATCTAAAGGTGAAATAACAAACGTTCAGCCTAGATAAGCCCCCTTATAGCTAAAACAGCCATGATAAATATATTATAAGCCCATAACGACGCTCTAGCTATATTACCAGGTAAGTCCACCACTGGGCTTGCCAATTCAAGCGGCTTCTATTGGAGAATGTAGGAGTCTTTATTTTTCACTCCTTATTACACAGGTCGAGAAAGAATTATTTAGCAATTAAAGCTGTAAAGTATATGAGCCTAAGTCATTACCTTGGGGTGAAATATCTTTTTACGCCTCGATGTCATCATCCGTCCCCGATTCGTCATCATGAACTTCTGACATGGATTCTAGGAAAGTCTAATTAGTATCGCGCTTAGGAGACAAGGACAAAAGGGCACAACATACCGTCCTCGTGGTCGCTGATAATTTGCGGCCACACAACAACAATATCCGATACAACATTATCCGGAAATTGCCTCATGTCGTAGCCAGAAAACTCTTTTACGGAGCTCATTTCCCCTGATTGGTTCGCGGTGGACTTGAACTTGATAACATAGATCTGATTCAGAAGCATCTGGGCAAGATAGCCAATGGCGACATAATCGAGGTTGGAGAGCTGCGCGAAAAACTCGGCCCACACATTAGCTTTCCGTTCGTACAGTCGCTGCTGGTCTTCGGGGTTGAATGTTATCTTCCACAAACCGAGCGCACGTAGCGTCGACTTGAACTTGTGGATGGCAGCGAGCAAGGTCCATGGTGATAGGCGAACTATGCCCAAATCAAGCCGCCGGAGCTGGGACAACGCGATCGGGTTTACGACCCCGGGTAGCGGAGATCCCGGAGACGTATCGAGAGAGTCGGCTTGCGCCACAGGGCGGCTTAGCCAGGCTATGAATTGCTCAGCGTGAGATGGGTGCGCACTCTGGAAGTTGAGGCGGAGGTGGTTGAGATTCGGAGTGTGGCAGAGAAATTGTTTAAGTAAGTAATCGGGGCGTTCGTTATCTGTGATACTGTCGTCGCTGCGTACGGGGGAGAATATGGGTTCAATTGAAAGATTCAGAGCCAAAAGAAGTGTCCTGAGGTTGGATAATACAGGCTCGACCGAATGCTCAAAGTATTTGGGCACATTGAAGGCATAATCATGGAGCCCTGAGCGCCGCTGTCTCAAAAGCACCTCGAAGGCTTGAGGCGCAGCTCCCGATTGGCCTAGTGCATAAAGAATAGTACAAAATGCCTGAGAGGCAAAGCGGATGTGTTCCTCTGTTGCTAACATGCGGTTGCCTACCAAACGGATTCCTGTTTCTCTGAAGATAGTGGTGGCACCGTAGCTGGTCCATTCACAGTCGTCGCGAAACCGAGTTCTCGAATTGAAGTCCCTCAAGCCCACTGTTTGGAGATTAGGCAGATTTTGGAATGCTTGGGTAAGCATATCCCGGTGCTGACCCGTACTAAGGAGGGTAAATTGGTTGGCGAGTCCGGCACGGTACGCACTTGCGCCTTCGGGTTCGCTGATGGCAGTGCGACCGTTGTCGTAGTTGTCCAAGCCGATGATGACGTGATTGAGGCAATGTGACAATCTTGGGTGGTTTGATATATCGATCAAAGCCTGGAGGCTCTCCTCGGAGAGCATAAATTGCTTCTTGGTGAAGAACTCTTTGGAGAAGGTTTTGAACAATGACATCTCAATGTGTTTACAGGTCCGGCGCAGCGAACCAAGAGCAGTGGTGGGAAGATAGGACGTAATGAGAAGAAGAATCTCAAGAGGTATTTTCATGAGAGGGGCTTGAGAATCCATGACTGCTATAGTGGAATGGGTAGTAGAAGTGAACAAGACGTGATTTCATGAGACCGTTATATAAACGATGGAGCTTGATATGTAGCACTAGCAACGCGTGTGGTAGGCAGAAGTGTCGGGCTAATAACTAGCGACGGCGACTAACCAAGTCAGATTTCGCCAAGCTTACTTTTAGTCCGTGGTTACCTAGCTGCCTAGGCACCTGTCCACTACCAGATAGGCACCTGCTACATGCTTGGCTGTTCGGAGGCTGTAACAACAAGACTACAATTGGGAAATGTCAGCGATTTACCTGCTAGAAGCCTCGTCCGAGGTTGGTCTACTCTTCACGGAATTTGAGGAATGGTCGTACGTTGCATCTTACTCCAGCCTTATGGAAATATATAATATAAAGTTACTGAAACCAAAGCTTAGAAAGTTAATCTATTCGCGCAAAACATCTTTGATAGTAAATACCACTTGACTGTAGAGGCTCAACATCTTTATTACTAAAACAAGCATGCCTCTTTTGAAGCTCCTGATTCCGGTCAATTGGAACAACACCATACCACAATAGTTTCGTCACAGCACCGTCATCGCTGTCCATCGGATGACAAACCTCGCTAATCGCTATACTATAGGTATTTAAAATCGGTATGTCTCCTGGCAGTTTTCGGAGCATCAACCCAAACAGCGTAAACAGCATAGCGGTACCAACGAGAAACGCAAATAGCATGGTCAGTTTGCTAGTAGCATAAACAAAAGTCTCGCGAGACCGCATCTCTTGTCCTAAAATATTGTAAACTTTGACATTGACAAGATAGATACCACGTGAAATCAGCCGGTGGATAAGTGACATGGATGCCAGGTTGGGAGGATGTAGCGATAGGGCAGCTGCAGTCAGTGGATAGGGTGATGACTACCTAAGGACCGGGATACGCGTATGTCTCATGTTTGACGTCCAAATTTGCTGTATTAGTATGTGACGGCCACACGTGAGAAGGGAGTTGTAGAAGACTTAAACGATAGAGATACCAAATTGAGGCATGTTGATTAGTAGCACATTCGACACTAAAACAGGGCGGACTGTGTTAAAGGGCTTAGAAAGTCAGAGTATTGTTTGTAGGTTATTTGATGAGACCAGGGAAAGAGAATGTATTTTATCCAGGATTAAGAAAGTACTATTAGAACAAAAATCCATTTAAGGAAACATTTTTCTAACGTCAGCTAGATGTCAAGATATCAGATTGGATGATACTCACAGCACTAGTCCGAATATGCTGAATCCCGAATCAAGCGCGCAAGGCCATTTACGTGTCTTTCTGTCCCATATATGAGCTGCATCGCCTTTGCCCGTAACCCCATTTTTGTTACAGCAGATTGAGACAGCGGACCTAGGCCGGTAGTTGTGATGTCAGGCATGTCCATGAATGATCATATTGCATCGCAAGCAGTAGCAAGAGAATGAAGGTTGGTATTAAGAAAAGTAAGAGTGAGGCAGATAATTTTGATGGCGTTTCACAATTACTACAATGAGTAGAGCGGTGCTGACGCTGATTGTGCACTAATTACCTGCCTCTCCCGCTGGCTGCGCTAGACAGTTCTAAACTCATACGGGCATATTGGAGCATTAGCTAGAGCAGTTACACACGGGAATACACCAGCTCGAACCATGTAAATAACCATAGCTTGGGCAAGAGATGATATTCCCGCTAGGCATATAAGTGACATCAGCTGTATCATAAACAAGGCATAAGGCTCGTTTCCCATTCCAGATAGTGTAGTAGGCCAGAAATGAATGAATCATTCTGTGTGTAGTTTGTGACTATAAGGACATTAAGATATGGAGATTGCAGATACTCTGTTCCAAACGCCGCTTAGCAGTTGTCGTTTTTGAGTTTGGTGAGTTTACCTGCATCGTGCTGTAAGTTCATCAAGACTTGCACATATATTTCCTTAGTACTGTTGTCATAGCTAGCATTTGAACCAGATGCAAAAACATCCGCAGCCCACGATTGAGACCACCGTTCACCATTGAGAAACTCTTGTGTGACAGCTGCGGTTAGGTAGTCGTTTGTATATGTTGATGAATAGATGACGGAATTATACTTCTCACATTGTTAGCATTGCCAAGCCAGAACCTTTTTAGGACTAATTAGTTAGCACTACGTTTTAGCAATGACTTGCAGTAAATGTAGTGGAACTGAGCTTGCAAACAGAACCGCCCATATCCCAATTCTCCATCGACGGATCCATCTGAAATTCCGGAAGGTAGCAACTCTAATATAAATCCACGCTCCATTCGCATGCCCTTTATCAACCTCATCACAGTTATTGATTGTGGGCAGTAGTAAAGTCGATAGGATGTTGACTGCTAACCCAGCACATGCGACGATTGTGGGCAGTAGTAAAGTCGATAGGATGTTGACTGCTAACCCAGCACATGCGACGATTGTGGACGTCCTCGAGCAAGACCCGGTGAAAATCACAGCGGTATGTTTCTAAACTTCAAATTGATTGTGGAGCAGCCAAATATACTAATATTGATAACAATAGCAGCAATTGCAAGCCCCAACCCCGCTGAAATAGCGGTGAACCATGCTGGGTGGTTCGGATTCTGTTCCGCAGGTTCTCTTTCTTCTTTGGGTAAATGCAATATAAATGGTTGTAAAGAGTCTACATCGTTGTCCCTGAGTCTGTCTTTGCTGCCATGACGCTCTGCAGGCTCTGAAGAAATGCTACCGATATATTTGGTGTTGATCCCTTCACTTGAGATGGAAACAAAAGACTGCGATGCCTCTATGTTGTCCTCACTTGGTTTCTTATTTAACGTACGATGCTCCTCAATATCCATTTAACTTTCAATCCGTACCATAAATTAATTGTCTGAGATAGCCGGGAAATGAAGCCTTGTGTCTAATGTTGTGGGTACTGCAGCAGTAGATATCTGATACCATACGTATTTAGGCCTGAACAGCGTTGTGTATGAGAGTGGAAGAAGAACAGAAGTTTGGCATACGTAGTATAAATATGATGTGCCGGAGCTCCGGTCTTCGCTACTGTGAAGCAGTTGGTGAAACAAGCTCTGCAGGGAGTGGCTGCAGCTATAGGAATGTGCATGGCCAACTTCCAAGCCCCCAGCCCCTTTCAAAATAATTCAGCATTCAATTTCGCCTAACTACTACCGACCATACATAGCAAATGTAGTAAACGCATATACTTAGCTAAAGGAACTTTAAACTGCAGCGTCGTCGTCTTTGCTGTTGTTTTTGCCGTCGCCTTCGCCATGTTGTGAGGTTCCTCCCTTAGATTACATCACCGATATGGTGGCAATGCAGCGGTTGGGGCCGTACTATAGACGCGGTGTACACAGCGTAAGTAGCGCGAATAGCGTGGGTGGAATAGAGGGAGCGCGCTTTAAAAGAAGAGGGCCATATATTATCTCTTCGGCCGGTGATGTGATCGTGTCCTACGCTGTGTCCTAAGATTGGTGGATCGTGTGCGGAACATCAAAACTTTGGTATCAGAAATACGCTTGAGCCTTGATTTTATTGGCTCTCTTTTATCGGTAGCAGTAGGGCGCGGGCCACCGGCCGGGGGGGTAGTTTCCCCAGGCGGTCGGGACCTTCCATTTGGGATAGTTTGGGGGCGCGGCTGTAGCCGTTTACTGTGGCTGCTTTGTACAGTTGGTGGTGTTCGCGTAATATAGTGAAAATGAAGTTGAATTTTTGAAAGAGGAGAAGGGGTGGAAGCTGGCCATGCACAACATCGCTGTAGGCGGCACAGAAGCAGACGATAAGATAGGAT
>KV748597.1:0-33973 GCA_001692915.1 Glonium stellatum | reverse complement strand
CTGGCGGGTGCATTACCCATGAGACGCCACGTACTTAAGGCACGCGGTTTGGGCCAGGCTAATCTTACTAAACAAAAAATTCAACCAAAACTCCGTTGCCCCGATCCATGAACTTTAGATACTGTACGCCTTCTTTCTCCTTTTTGTCCTTGTTCTATCCTGTTACAGGCTTTGCCTCCTGGTTTGTCCTGCAGGTCAATCGTGAGGCGAATGCAGACCACGTTGCCCAGTTGCCTAGTTGCCTAGTTCCCTAGCGCATGTTCGCAGATTTGCGACTACTCGCCAATTGGCCTACTCTGGGCTTTTCCATACTGATACTTGTAGCTTTCAAAATTTCGGCTACGGTACGGCCCACCGCGCTCAAATAACAATGTTGCCCAGTTGCCTAGTTTCCTAGCGCATGTTCGTAGATTTGCGACCACCCGCCAATTGGCCTACTCTGGGCTTTTCCATACTGATACTTGTAGCTTTCAAAATCTCAGCTACGGTACAACGTATCGCGCTCGAATAACAATGTTACAGATTGACTAAGCTAATGTAGTGACTCCTGAGGACCAACTCAACACCTAAACTGAGGTATTCCGATAGTACAAATGCTAAAAAGGACTCTCGTGATTACCATACGTTTTGGCATGAATATGTATTGACCAAGGTGGAATCGGAAGGTGATGTTTCGAAGTGGCACTAACATGTTATGTATTGAAGCGTACGTGTAAGAATACAAGGTAGATCTGCTTCCCGCGCATCGGCTTATTGCTCTTAGGAATTCCGAATTCGTCAAGCCAGATTTATCCTCTTTGACCAGCACACGTCTCGTCTGAAAGAAAAACGTATAAATGGCTCAGTCCCAACACACTCCATGGCCCAGAAACGTGGAGAGTTTTGCACTTATTGATTTTCATCCGACTATTTTGGTGCAGTAGGGTCAGATTCCTCATCAGTCCCTCTGACTTTCATTGTCTACCACTCTCATGTCTCATCAGGGACAACAGCATTCTGTCATGGGTGAAGGTGACCCTTCCTCGTGAGTCCTCCGTTATCACGTCCATTTCTTGACATCATTCCCCTACTCAACCTGCTTGAAGCCTGACATGTCCGTCTATAGCAACGAAGCGACCTGCCCTAGTTCTCTTCACACCACGCACCCTCACCACCGAATCAACAAGCCTCAAGGCCCTCCTGCTCCTCGTTCCGCGGACCCTTCACATCCACCTTTGACCAACTCTAACCTCGTCCGCCACAATGCTGTCCCAGCATCGGATCGTCACGTGGCCGGCACCATAGAAGAAAATAAGAAGAGGGTTTGTGAAGCTGCTATAAGCATGGGCTTTGACCTTCCGGAACGTTGTGAAGTACTTCTGCCCGGACAACATGAGGGGAAGACACCCTTGGAGAGATGGTTAAGCTCTTGAAGGGCCAAGACTGATGGAAGATGGTGTTCTTCAAGTTTAGAGGAGCGGCTGTGTTCAAATGCGGGGCCTTCTATAGTAGGTGTAAGGTCGGGTCGATGGTAGTGATGCAATGCTTGGCGCTGGGAGATTCTGGGACGTCGTAATTGTGTGCGATGTACACATGGGGATAATGAATGGTTTCAATTGATGCTACCGTGCATGGATGTTGGAATTGGAGGTGTTATTGGGTGACGTAAAATTCAATGAAAGTGTCTTATCGTACAGCGCCCTCAAACGATGTCTCAATGCTTTACCTGTGGTATATTATGTGACCAAAGAGTTGTGGAAGAAATCCCAATTCCTATGGGCCGGTGTAATTATATAGTGCAGGTGGATCCACGAATCTATGGACAGTTCTCCAACCATTAGCGGAAGATGTAGGTGTCTGTATGTTCGATTGGCGTGAGTGCCAGACTAACGACTCCCTCTGGTCTATGCAGGGTTCGGAATATCTATCCGGTAAAACCCGCGGCAAATAAAGCTGAGTAGTAGGCGAAAGCAACTTCTCGACGTATTCCTGAGAAAATTGGAAAGGTGGTAAATCAAAGTCTTTTCGTACTTTCAATGCATCGAAAATCAGAGAAGGCGATGATTCTCCTGCAGCGGCTGTATACATTTTGAGAGCCTTTGTCGTTGAGACGTTGATGATAGCCTTTAAGAAATGAGCTTGAACATCGGTTGGTAAATACCGAAATAATGACTTCTTGAAATCTTCGCTAGTGTAGTGAGTCCAACTTTCTGAGATAGGCCACAGACTTGAAGGCCAGAAGTATGATTTAGGGAGGAACATTTCTGCCAGAGTTAATCGCAAAGGATCCTCAAAGTTTCTGATAGCCTCAAATACTGGGACGTGGCCATGGTGGTCGCGAATGGGATCAGCTCGAACGAAGAGCGCACATAAGCACGCACGTACGTCCAAGTCCGTCTTTTTGGTCAATAATCTTGTAATTGGGGTGAAGCCATCGCGAGTGAGGTTTGGATCTACGCCTCTTTCAAGAAGTATCTTTATCATCTCAGCGGCAGGCATGTCCGAGTGATCAACAGTCTTGCGGGGACAAGACTCCAGGATCGTGTGCAGTATGAAAGGGCCCGTTTCGCCAACACCCAGGGAAGTTCTTTCTATTAGCATCCTGGCTAGACCTGATCCAGGAGTGTGAAATAATAGGATATGGGCTAAGGATTTACCCCCAGCTTGCGTGCAAGACGTAAGTTTTGTTGCGTTCTGGACGCAAATTCCCCTAGATAAAAAGAACGCGAAACACCATTTCTCATCTTCGTCAATGTCGTCATACCAGAAATAGGATAGAATCCACGGCTCTAGGAAATTTTCAAACGCCGTTTGAGCCTCTCTAGGGTCGGATAACAATGCACCTTTCTCTAGCAGCATTTTGATTATTTTCGTAGTAGCAGTGCGAGCCCGCGGCCAATTGGAGCTGCGAGTAGACAATATGCTGCTCAAAAGTGTTTCATTAACCTCAGCGCCGTGATCTAGGAGTATGCGCACAATAGACGGATAGGTTGCGTTTTTGATTGCAAGGTGAAGTGGAGAGCAACAATCCTTGCTTGTCAAATTCACGTCGGTTCCAGAGCAGATCAGGGCTTCGACGTTCAAAGGTTTTCCGTTTAGCACAGCCAAATGGAGTGGCCGATATTTGTCCTGAAAGCTTGTGGCATGGATATCTGCACCATGCTTCAGCAGAAGCTGTATCACGTCGACAGACGACCTGCCCGCAGCAATATGGAGCACGGGGCCGGAAGGCCATTGGTGAGACCGGTCTCTAGATCGTTCCCGAGACCGGTCCCGAGGCCTATAACATTCCCGAGGAACCTCTTGATTTAAAATAGATTGATCGGGAATGGAATCGAGTATGTGTTGCACTTCGGCTAAGCAACCATTACAAATTGCGTGGCTAAGATCGTCAAGCTGCTTGTAAATCTGATGTTCTGAATTCTTTCTATTGTGCTCAACTGCGAAATCTGATGGACTGTGTTCATGGTCACTTTCGGCTGTTTGTGTAGGCGAACATCCAGTTTCATCGGATTCGAGAGGCGAAAAATCTCGACTACGATCGAATTAGAAGCCGGTTATTACTCAAGCGTAAGAATGTATGAGTAATGGCGCCTGGGGTTGTCGGCGATGGGGATTGGACGATAGAGGGAGATACGCATAGCCTATCAAGATGATGAATCCAACTTACGACGCGGTAGATAACGAAATTCTAGTCGTTTCGGTGCCACCAAACTTGACTCGTTTGGCTTGTGGCGGTTTGTTTGACAGCTTCCGTTTCTTTAAACCCCATTCATTAAGTTTAAGACGATAGGCACGCTCACTAGTGAATGAGTTAGCAAAATATCGAAAAGAAAAACAATCAGGCAGTACAGGTATCACGATGTTTAGAGAATTTAATTTATTTTAGTGACTTTAGGACACAGTGAAGAGTTGAGGGGTGAAGCGCGTGCACTTACGACGCATTAAAACTGTGATTTTGGTTCATCAAATCCATCACCTTTTTGAGTGGCTGGCCCTTCACAGAATACTGCTCACGGATGTCTTCCCAGACATCCTCCCAATTCAGGGTCATGTCTGATCATTTGCGAAACAAGGATGTTGCAAAGTGAGCGTGTGGAAAAAGCGTGCAAAGCCGAAAGATAGCTGTGCAATCTCTGGATGACGACGAGGCTGAAAGAAACTTCGCGACGGCGGGACTCTAGATCTAGAAAGAAATGAACGTGTAGAATTTGCTCCCCCTGAAGGCAGCACCTTTCAGGTATAATGGTCAAGCACGGCGCCGCGGGCGGAAGTATTATGGAGATTCCTGGAGACATGATGCTTACCAGCGAAGCAGGTTATAGAGGGATGGAGACTGCTTGGCTGACACCTGCGCTGGCCTGTAGGCTAACTCGGCTGCTAGGCTGCGGGCTTACCCACATCAACGGTGAAAAAAGAGCCAAGGGGCTCGGAAGTGACCAGTTAAGCTGGACAATATGGCTTTGAGGCGCGCTTGATTACGCAAAAGGTAGATGCGGCTCATGGTTTTTGCACTGTTTTAGCGCGGCCAAGCCCGGACTGCACAACCCTGATTCCGAAACTCCGCTTCAAGCCAATCTTAGGCCGCGAGGTAATGCTTGTGATCCCGAAGGCGACGCTGAGCTGCAGATCGCCTTGTGCAGAAAGGGCGTTTCTCGCGACGATATTGCGTAATTCATGTGGTGCAGTTTGCAACCTTTCCCATCCACTTTGCACCTCCTGTGTTGTTGCTCGTACTCCTGCCATGAATTTCATTGGATTTGTGAATAGACACTGGGCTATGCGATCAAGATGCCTAAAACGTGCACCATTTGTGCACAAACCTAATTTCTAAGCGCAACTCTCCAGATATGTTTGAATGTACTGCTTATCATTCACCGAAAACCTGTCATCCTATTTATATTCTACTAGCTCGGATGTGGTCTAATCTCGTACTTGCTTTGGATTCAACTCGTGTGCTGGGCTTGTGCAACACTCGTGTAAGTGTTGAGTATGCCTTGTTCTTCCGTCCGAGGGCTCTACGCTGGACTATAAGAAGACGAACCTTTTGATCTTCTTCGAGGAAAGAAATACGGTCTGTCTTTCGCCTCCTTTTCCCCTAATACCTCTGGAAATAAAGAAACCTATCTGTGCTTTTCTGTCGAGTGCTGAGCCTTATCGACCTCTATCCCTGTATAGCGAACCTACATCGATTATGGAATCTTCCATTCGGACTAGAAAGAAAACAGATTCGTCAGTTAAATATCCTTTCGAATTCGCACGTTTCTGCCGTTTAGTTCCGTATTTGCCCAAGTTGCTGACAAGCATGTACCCAGTAACGATGGTTCTTATTCCGCCTCGTTTCAAAACGAATCTCTGCATGATGGGGAGAGAGATTGCTTCGGGGAGTCCATAAAGGAAGACAATATAGCCTGCGCAAGCAATAATCTTCGGGCAACTGCGGCTAACCTTGCCAAATATGAACTTCACATGGCACATGCTCCCACAGATAATTCTAGCCAGGATAGAAGGTTGCTGGCTGCGGCAAAGGAACTTGGGTTTGGAGACATAGCTGGTTGGGTCGTGTATGAGGAAAGAAAGGTTGAACTATCCAGAGGACAGCATCCAATGGAGAGGTGGTTAAACAGCCAAGACGAACGCCTAATACCATATTGCCATCCACGCGGCAATGGCTTATGATAATGACGTTCCCCCTAAAGTTGAAGAATATCGGCTAGGTTTTGGCGTTAAGCGTTGGACTAGCGATCGGAGCAGGCGCGGTTATCCGAGTCGTCGACGTATGACTTTCACAATATCTCTTAGACCCTTCAATCGTTCGTCTTTAGTTTCACCTAAGTATAATGCTACTACGGGCCAAGCGTGAATACCACCTTGGTCCTCGTGAACATCAACCTCTGCACCGGTTTTCTTAAGTAGTGCAATGAGATTACGTGTTTCTGGCCCAAGAACTTCTTCAGATCCAAAGAGGAAGAACCATCCTCTCCTGGGACTGGCTTTTGCCCAACGGTTCAAATCTTTGCAATTTCCTGGGGAAACCATAGGGTCATCGACTGGTACCTTCCACCCGCAGTACTGACGGCCATATAAGTGAAGGCTGTTAGCATTGAGATAATCGCTGCGTGTATTCCGATTGTTCTCTGATACTATGGTAACCCAGGGTGAAATCATACAAGCTATTCCAGGGAGGCGATTTCGGTAGTCCGGGTGATCGGCGATGTACAATAAGAAACTGAGGACAAGAGTTGCACCGGCCGAGTCTCCACCGACGCAGATTCGAGAGGGATTCCTAGCCATAGACAACACATACTCATATCCGGCGAATACTTGCTGTACCTGGGTTGGGTACACAGCGTCAGGGACGAGCGTGTACTCTAACGCAAGCAATGCAGGGTTCTCGTAGCCCGCATCTTTTAGGAGCGCCACCCATGCGAGCAAGAATTCCATGTAGAAATAACTCGAACCCATGGAAAAGCCTCCCCCTGGAAGGAAATGTTAGCTACATGCCCTGTTTTGGGTGATGGTCGAGCACTTACCGTGGCAGTAATAGATGACAACGTCAGGCCGCTTGGACTGGTCAAGCGTTATCCACAGCCCTCGAAAACCAGTCTAAAAGTATAAGTGAAGTGTCAATAATCAAAACATGGGCCTCTTGAGATAGACGCTTACACGGTTGATTTCCTGCCAAGTAATAGGCGGTGTAATGAACCCATGGCGGAGCATTCGGAATCGCAGGAATGGCAGCGCCACAGCCTTGGAAAAGAAAACTCTACCCATAGATGCTGGCATAAGAGCAAATGCATAACGAACGCATCTAATTACAAAGTCCTGGAAAGCTGATGCCCGCTGGACGAAAGGACTGCGATATCGGAATGGTGTTAAAAACCTCTCTTTGATAAACTGAAGCGGTAGTTGAAGCGCTTCAAATGCTGTGAGCACATAAATCGTCAAACCAATATTGAGTTATCGTCGGACCGCTTCAACGTACCCAGGAATGGTAGGGCTCCCAGTACCCATCTGGCTGTTTGCCAAAGTCCGTAGTGAATGAGTAACTGAGGAGCTAAGAAAATGATAAACACGATGCAATCAAGATATGATATTTGGCTTAGTATCATTCTGAACTAAATTGCTAAAATGCTTAAAGAAAAATAATAATTGTATAGCGCTCTTCAGAATTCGCGGGATTCTTAACACATGTCATCTATTGAAAATGAGCCTCTGTGATGACGATAAGGATTAGTCTAGACCTAAAACGGACTTGCGACAGGTTTTGCAACAGAACAGGTATCAATAAAACGTACGATCGAGCATCTGGAGAGACAGTCCATTTAACAGCTCCTATAAAGCTAAGGAAAGGGTGCTTGGTGGTTTGCGTACTAGTGGTTTGCTAAATTTACGGAACACCTAGTCACGTGCTTCACGACAGCTGCGAGCACAGACATTCATAACCTCTGTCTCCTCATCTAACAAAATCTTATGCCGACATCAACGAAATTCTCTCCGCTGTGTCCACCAACTCTTCTCATCCTCCTGATCTATTCTCGCGCCTGTCTTGATATGGCGTGAGCGCAAATATTCTATATTTTCTCCCCTGTCTCCTTGCGGCGGGCGGTTCGTCGATTTTCACTGACTAGCCGACATCATGGCCGCGACTCTTTCAACCCAAGCGGCAATGGATCTTGCGAAGTAAGGTTCTTTACCATTTACGCTGCATATGGACCTCTCTAATTTTGTATTTAAGTTCTCTTGCGCAGGACGATATCCCGGTCAAGCTTCGCTGTGCCATCTGCAACAAGCTGGTTGTGAACGCGTTCCGTCTTCCTTGCTGTGATCAAAATATATGCGAGTCATGTGGGTTTACTCTGCCAATTCGAGTACTCTAGTTGTCGGGCTGAAATGCTGACCTCTGTAGGCCAAACAGCTTTACCAGAGTCGTGTCCTGTGTGCGCGCATAGTCCGCTCACTGCCGAAGATTGCAGGCCGAATAAAGCCTTGCGTTTGACGGTAAAAGCTTTCCTCAAATCCGAAGAAAAGAAGCGGGATAAGGAACGTGGAGGAAGCAATGTGACAAAGCCCGCAACCCCTGCTACGCCAATACCCTCTGCTACCCCAGTTGCGGTATCGGCGGAGCAACATGTGGACACACCGGATCAACCTGTTCAGAGCATTGAAATGACTGCTAGCCAGTCAGATATGTCCTATCCAGTTGGAAAAGTGGCAGCCGATGGGAAATTCGCCGAATCGGAAGTGCAGGGTGTTGGCTCACAGGCTCCAGAGCAACAATCCGCTGAGGTGCGTGCATTATTTCAAAAAGCTGTGATCATCCATTAACTAGAACAGGGCACAAACCAGCCACAAATTGACGTTACTAGACGGGGCAGCACCACACAGGTCACAGGGACAAGTGAGAGTGCCGAGCCAACTTCAGCGAACTCTGGAAAAGATGGCCAAGATGCTCTAGACGGGGCTCAGATGGGTCAGTACAGCGAAGGGCATGGGTCAGCTGCTATGTGGAATATGAATGGAGGTCAAAGCCAACAGATGTACCCAGCGGGTTTCGGGTTCGACCCAAGCCAAGCCGGCTTCAATGGTGTGGACTGGAGTGGTACGGCTGGGTTCAGCCCTATGGCGATGCAGAGTGGGATGCAAAATGGGATGCAGGGTGGCGACTGGAACAATTATTCCGCAATGATGGGTAAGTGGCCGCTATTGGTGAAGATCCTACTAGTCCGAAGCTTATAATTATATCATAGGCATGGCGGGTATGAATATGGGCCCAATGTCGCAAGGAATGTTTGGGGGATACGGAGGACAAGGTGTGGGCATGAACGGAATGGCTGGTATGAACGGCATGAACGGCATGAACATGGGAATGAACTACGGTGGGGGCTACGGGACTGGATGGAATGGACAGCAGATGAGTAGCAGTGACTTTGGTGGCGCAAATGCTGGCTATTATCCCGGTGGTGGATATAATCAATCATCCCAGGGGCATTTTCCCCATCAGATGCATCACCAGCAACAACAGTTCCCAAAGAATAATTACCAGAACCAGAATCGTTTCCATGGTCAGGGAGCGCATCAGCAGAGAGGCTATGGTCGAGGCCAACAAAGCAATTTTAGCGGTCAGAATCAGACTCCAGGTCCTAGTCAGAACCATATGTCTGGTCAAAACCAAGCTTCCCTAGGTCAAAATCAGCCGGATCAGCAAGAGGACGATGCTTTCCACCATCAACTCCCCGTGGAACTTCAAGGTCGCGGAGCCTCGCAACAAACATCCGTCGAGCCTTCACAGCCCAATCCAAGTGCTGATGCAAGCGAAGCGCAAGAATCGAACTCAACCCCCACAGAAAACCATGCCGAAGCTACTGTGCCTGGCCAAACTACAGAGAATAAGGAGAAAGGTGAGGATCTTACTGACATTGCCAATGCATCAAGTACACAGGATAATATCACCACTGAACCAGAAGAATTGACAGCAGTAGCAGGTGGAGCTACACAAGAAAGCACTGTAAATCCAAGTTCGAATGAACAGATGCAGGGACTGCAACCCATTGCTACCGTGGACACCTCTGAACCGTCCGCTCCAGCTTATGACAATTCCAGCATGAACGTGGCTATGCATCAGGAGCCAATGGTTACATTAAATCATGGACAATACTCACAGCCGGCCATGATAAACGATTATCCCCACCGAGGCCGAGGAGGAATGCGGGGCGGGTATGGTCGTGGAGGTGGCTTTGATTTTCGAGGCGGATTCGGAGGTCGTGGTGTTCAGGGAGGAGGTTTTATGCCCACTGGCGCTTTTGGTCCTAACAACAATGCTATTTTGCCCCAAGGCGGGGATGTCACCGTTCTTACACCGGGGGAGCCTAGAGGGCTAGGTGTTGAGGGGGCTCCGACAGGGCCTAAAGCAATGCGTGAAGGGAGACCTAATACTGGATTCGCCAGTCGCGGAAGATATCCTGGACCACCGTCGGCTGCCGTTGCTGCGCCAGATCCGTCCGTGACTAGCTCTCAATCGAGACCGCGAAGGCAAGCCTAATACCTGCTGTCTTTTACCGTCTATGAACTAATCATTCCAACAGTAAAACTCCCGAACGAGATGAAGCATTACGCACTCGATCAAAGTCACCGTCCCGATCAAAGTCCCCTGGCAGATCAAAATCAAGATCAAAATCTCGTTCGCCTTCACGGCGGCACCGGCGTAAACATCGCCAGCGATCTGTAAGCCCCTCTACCGAGTCCGAACCTTATGAACGACGCAAAGACCGACGTCGCCATCGTTTATCTCGGAAGAATGGGGATGATGAGAGTGAGAATCTGCTCGAGGAGAACTCAATCAGCCAAGAGAAAGATAAATCTCGAGAAGAAAGATCACGAAGTTCATCTGCTGATTCGTTAAGGCACCGAAGTAGTAGACGTGAAAAAGAAAAGCATCGGTCGTCCCGCTCTCACCGTGATCGTAGTCGTGATAGGAGCCATGATAGAAGTCATGATAGGAGTCACGATAGGAGTCACGATAGGAGTCATGATCGGAGTCATGATCGGAGTCGCGATCGTAGCCGTGACCGCAGTCGTGAGCATAGGAGACATGGGCATAAAGCTCGATCGCGATCTCCGGTCGCTGATGAACTAGCTGAAGCAGATGATTCCGGTGTTGTTAATGGGACTGAGATACCAAGTGAACCTAGCAGCCGTCGGAAGAGTCGAAGCGAAAAGTACCGGGATCGTGACCGTGAGAAGGATCGAGACCGAGACCGAGACCGAGACCGCGAGAGAGATAGAGATCGCGAGAGGGATAGAGATCGCGACCGTGAGCGTGAACGAGATAGAGATAGAGAAAAAGACAGGGATCGAGATCGAGACCGGAAACGTCCTCGCCGCGAGCGATCAACATCTCCTCAAGAAGAACTTGACGATGAACGCCATCACCGCTCCTCCAGGCGAAGCCGTAAGGAGAAAGAAAAGGAGCGTGACAGGGAACACACAGTATCCCAATCACAATCGAGAGATCGATCCCCGCCACCATCCACAGCACCTACAGGACCCTCACGGCCCTCTACAGCAACCGAGACCGAGTTCAAAATCCAAGGCCGGTCCAAAGTTCGTTGTCCTGGCCCCACACCAGCTCCCACACTGACGACGAACATGCTACCTCCACCAACACAACCCAAAGCAGCTCAACCTCTTTTCCAGCCCCCTAAGGGACCTGCAGCAGAGCGTTCGCAAGATCGTGACCGCGATGCTCAGAACTCGCGTCGACACTCCTCACAATCGCATCCCGGACCCTCTGTCCCACCAACTCCCCTTACACCTACCACACCCACAACGCCCTCACTTGACCCTCATACCCTTGAGCGCGAAGCCCGTAATCGCGAACGTATGCTTAAAGAGCAACAACGCCGTGCATCTCTCCAAGGCGGGAAACCTTCATCTGCAAGCTCCCCGCCGGCGCTTCCCTCAAGCGTAGCTGAGAAGAAGCGGGGAAGAGATGATCCTGAACCTGTTGAAGAGAAACCGTTCTTGCCCCCCACAGGCCCTAGCGCACACCGCCGTAAGCGGAGACGTGGAAGCGAGGCCGGGAGGCCGGAAGCAGGAAGGCTAGAGGCCGAGAGTGTAGGGGCAGGTAAGAAGAGCGGTAGGAGAGTGAGGTACAAATATGAAGATGAAGAAAATGACGAAGCGAGAGCAAGACGGGTAGAGAGGGAGAGGGAGGAGAGCCGGTGGGACTAATACTTCGGGGGAAGAAAAGGAATAAAAGTAAAAAAGCAAAAGTACGAGACTAACTAGTGCTTGATGTCCAGTCTTAATATTGCTGCCGGTATAGTTTAATCCTCTACATCAAGCATTGGCGTACTGTTCGAACAGCGCTCGTGAGCTCCTCTGCCTTATATATACCTAGGTAATTTATACCCTTGGCAAGGGTCCTGTTCTTTGATTGTTGGCATTAGCGGGTGCATTATCTATCTACATGATATTTTACCGTCTTCAGGTATTCTTGGCATCTCTCTCAAACTGTCTTTTGCGTTTTCTTAGAGCAGTGGGCGGGAAGCTTGCATTTGCTGCCCGGCTGAGGTATGCAAGGAACCGGAAAAGTCCGTAGATCAGAGTAGAGGAATATAGCATATTAAAAACTTATCCGGTTTGGAAAAGTACTGATAGAGTGAAAATGTTGGTAGTTATATTCTATCACTACTCCACTTACAAAAGTTCACCTCCTTAACCACCCAGGTGAGTACCTGCCTATATGTGTTCTCAAAGTCTTGGCGTTCTCTATAATTAAGCTGGATAACCGTTTTAAAGATAAGAAAGTACCTTTAATATATGTATTATGCCGAAATTTGCTAATATGTTACTAATAAGTTTATTAGTGATGCGTATTGGCTTAGAGTCACAGAAGAACTCGTTCAGGTTGTTTTAGTGCTGCCTTAAAATATCAAGGTAATTATTTAGAGTTAGCATTGGTCCTAAACGCAGTAAAACAGACATCAAGCACTAAAGATCTAGAATTCCCCGTTTTCTCAGACCGTAACGCCAAGTTAATGCAAATCAAACTCAGTTTGAACGAAGTAGTCCTCACCCAGCCTCAACGTCTAGTTCCATTCACGCCCTGGATCCCTTGTCCCAACTGGCTTGCTACAACGGTGGCCTCTCTCACAGCCTTCGCAATGGTTCCTCTCACTGTACCCTCCTCGAGCACCAACAAACCTCCAATAGTGCACCCACCAGGTGTACTAACTTTGTCTCTCAAAATAGCAGGATGTTCACCATTGAGCACTAGTCCAGTGGTTCCGCGCATGGTCTGCGCAGCCATCATCTGGGCCTCTGCACGTGGCAGGCCCATAGCGACGGCTCCATCTGCTATCGCTTCCAGCACAAGAGCCACAAACGCAGGACCAGAACCACATAGCGCAGTAGAGGCGTCCATGGCAGATGGTGGGAGTCGTACTGTCCGACCGATACTGTTGAAAATCCAGGTCACGAGGGCAGATTGCTGTGGCTCAAGGGGTGGTGTGGAGGTAGCAATAACAGTCATGCTTTCCCGAACGAAAGATGCCGTATTAGGCATGACACGCACAACACGGCATGCATCAGCGGGCTTTTCCTCCCCATACAAGAATTCTTCGATCTGCTGGCCAGTCACTCCAGCAAGAATGCTAATGAGGAGTTTACCTGCCAGTGCCTCTTTCACGCCTTTCTCTCCAAGAATATCGCGAAAGCTCTGGGGTTTGCATGCCAGCAGGATAACATCCGCTTCCTTTGTGCCTTTCAAGTTCTCATTTGTGAGAGTTGTAAGAGAGGCGTCATAGTGTCCAAGCGCAGCTTTGACCATCCTTGCGGCTTCGGGTCGGCTGTCGCAAGCGATGAAGCGTGATGGAAGGCGCTCCGGGAGCTCTTCAGCAGGAGTGGAGGCTCCAGACGCCGAGCGGGAAGCGCTCATTGCGCGAGGATCGATGAGCGAGGACATTATGCCGGAAAGGATTGCTATACCCATTGTTCCTGGAGAGGAGTCAGAAGAGCGGCAGTGGAGCAATTAGAACACAAACCGCAGCCTAGCACGGTCAATGTTAGACCGGGCGCCTCTGGTGTTAAAGACATCCTGACTTAATTGTTTCAGGGTATCGGGCAGGAGACGGAGTTGTTTGTATGGTTTTATGCGGGTTATGCTAACTTATGAAGAAGTGACGGCGGTGGGAGAAAATCGAAGCTTTGACTGACACCGCCTTCATTATTCTGCCAGTCACCGTCCACGCTACTTTAACTACTATCTACAAGAGCCTTAATACGCTTGCTTTTTAGTCTTCACGCAGACATGGCGGACCCTTTTGAAGTGCGTATGCGCTTTACAAACCAACTGCAGCATCTTAACGCATCGGTTACATCGGCGCAGAAAGCGGCAAATTATGCGCTCAAGAACCGGGAGATGGACGAGGATTTGCATTCCTGTATTCTGGAACAGTTAGAAAGAGTTAGTTGCCCGGAGAAGAGAAGGAGGGGAAATTTGAGGGCTAATAAGTCCAGAATAACATGAACAATCGCGCAAATATCATGTACTTCATCGAGCACCTCTGTGACATGGCGCAAAGAGAAAACCACCTCGAATTCGTCCGGATGATGCAAAGGGATATTCTGAGAGTCATTGATGCAGTTGCGCCAAGTGACGGTTCTGGGGCTGCCAACGTGAAAGTAGTGAGAAGGGTATACCTTGCGCTCCGAGACTTAGAGCGGTGGAAGCTATTAACGTTATCCAGGTTCTTCAAGGGCTTCAGCAAAAGCAAGTTCTTCTTCCCCAAACCGTCCTCGAGCTCGAAGAGTGCTTAAAAGAGCGAGATATCACCACTGCTCACCCAGCTCTCTCGGAAGGGCCTCTGAATGGTGCATCCGCCAAAACTTCAACGCCGCATGGTGGTAAACCGAATGGAGCTGTACGGCTAGATAAGCGACAGATTGAGCAAAGAATAGAGGAGGATAGAGAAAGACACAAGCGACTAAGGGAAAGTATTTGGGCAGTAAATGGAGAGGATGACCATGAATTTGAGAAGCTATGGGAAGAGGGGAGTGATATAGGGGATGATGACTTCCTCGCCGCAGAGGAGGACGCTACTGAGAGGAGGCAGGCTGTGGAGTATGGTTGAATTTTGAAGCGCCCTACAGAGGCATTGGGAAGGCGTCATGGTTATAACGATCTTAGTATCGGTGTCTGGGTAAGGATGCATTTTGAGGGCGTTTTCATGTGATAATTATACGCGATGAGGCGATATTAGGCAGAGTGTCTAGATGTCCCTTTTAATTTTTGAATACACCCAAAAATCGAGAAAGCCGTATTTGTACATGTGCTCATCTATACAATACAGCGCGACGCCTCCACAATGCTAGCAAAATCAGACCCAAATTTACTCCATCACCACAACAGCACCAAGGCCCTTGAGGGTTTCCACAATCTTCTCTCCTTCCTCTTTAGGCACGCCCTCTTTCATCATCTTCGGTGCGCTTTCCACAAATTTTTTACTATCCACCAAACTCAACCCTAGCATAGACTTGATCTCCTTGATAATTTTTGGCTTCGCTGCGGCATCGAACGATTGAAGCTTTAGGTTGAAAAGGGTTTTCTCTTGCGTAGCAGGCGCAGCTTCCTCCTCCTCAGCAGGAGCAGCTGCAGGAGCAGCAGCGGGCCCAGCCGAGAATCCTCCAATTGGCATATCAGGAATGTTGAGGCGTGACTATAAAATGCAGCGATCAGCCGAGAGCCTATTATCAATACAAGTCGTTCTAAGAGTACCTTGAGACTAGAAACCAAGTCCGCAGTCTCTAGTAATGTCAATTGACTGATCTGATCAACGATACTGGCGATTTTTGGATTGCTCGGTGATGCGGCCTCTGTCGTCTGCCATCGCCGCGAAGTCCTGCGTTGAGAGAGGGTGGTTGCGGAGGGTCGGAGGTAGGGAGACGACGATTTCACGGCACAGGCACAGCGCCGAAGAGCGCTCTGATAAGAAAGAGACATGGCGTTGGTGGAAAGAACGATATTCCTGAGTTGATACTCACGAAAGTCCTCCGCAAGTCGAAATCTCAATCGACCGGGGGTACTGTCCTAACACTTCATGCGGATTAGCGTCTTGGCACGAAAGTGAGCTCAGGAAATTTTGATATCAACGTCTTCATGCCCATAACCTTGTGTCCAGCATACCGGAGCCTACTGCGTGCCAAAATAACGGGAGCACGCCCCAGAGGAGTACCCGGTCTATTATACTCTCGCGATGCAAATCCCTGAGAGCACATTTCCCCGCTCCAACCCTGCATCATCTGCTTCCCTCGCATTAGAAGCTCTTAATCCAAATCTTACGGATACCCTTTTCACACAATATGAGCATCTTCTTGTTGATTTATGTGCGCGCTGGCTTGATTCGTCAACAGGTTCATTGAAAAAAATTGCTGCCTTCGGACGTATTGTTCCTTTTGCGCCTCATCTTGCCGAACATGCAGAGACTCTTCTGTCAAAGCCGTCAACGCAAGGATTCCTGGATGCTGTCTCAGCGAGCATCAATAATGCAGAAGCTGTTCCTGAGCGAGAGCTCCGTGAGTTACTCCTAGGTATTTTCCGACTGCTTAGCTTTGACAATGCCAATTTCACGAAATATGTTCGACCGTCAACCCTTGAGATTCTTTTCTCGCATATGAGCAGGACAGTGCGATATTTGGCTGTACGAACGTTTTGTTTGTACCTTCACGCAGCGGATGCGGCCATGGAAGAAATGCTTAAAAGATTCACTGGCGATGATGTAATACATGGCGAGTGGGAAGGGAAAATCATCGACTACCGTCTCCTCAGCTTATGGGAAGAGAAACGCTATGAAGACTTAAGTATATGGCGGGGCAGGCAACAACCGGAAAATGCACTCCCCACTTTATCTACCGATATTCCTAGAGACTATCTCTGTCCGTTAACTCTCAACGTACATGGGGTTCTACTCCCACGACTAGGAGGGCCTCCACCTACAGATACGCTGTCAAATCTAGTTCCAACCTCTACCACAGCTCAAAATCTGAAGAATATTGCATTAGGACTTCTAAGCCCTAACCCTCTTCTCCTTACCGGATTGGCAGGTTGCGGGAAGACCCTATTGATCCGACATCTGGCATGGCAATTGAACAAGATTCATTCGATGCTCACTCTTCATCTCAATGAGCAGAGTGATGCAAAATTGCTCATTGGAATGTACACTACAGGAGCAAAACCTGGGACATTTAGCTGGCGGCCGGGTGTCCTTACCACTGCGGTCAGAGAAGGTAGATGGATTTTTATTGAAGACCTCGATCGCGCACCTAATGAGGTCATTAGCACCCTGTTGCCTCTGATAGAACGGGGAGAGCTTCTCATACCCAGCAGAGGCGAAACCATTAGGGCAGCTCGTGGATTTAAGATCATTGCAACGATTCGTACCACGCTGAATACTA
This sequence comes from Glonium stellatum, assembly GCA_001692915.1. Taxonomy (NCBI): domain Eukaryota; kingdom Fungi; phylum Ascomycota; class Dothideomycetes; order Gloniales; family Gloniaceae; genus Glonium; species Glonium stellatum. Next base: position 17,038 of record KV748597.1, on the reverse strand, counting down.
GAGACGAGGAAACGGCTGTGCGACTGAATATGATTGGCAGCCGGTTCTGGAGGTCCATTCACATCAAAATGCCAAGTCAGGATGAGTTTCAAGAGGTCATCACTATCCGATATCCTAACCTTCAAGGCCACGTATACTCGATAATAAGAGTTTACGCTAGACTTCAAGCAATATATCGAGGAAGGGGATTTGCGTCGGATAATGGGACTTCATTACGAGCTCTCACTCCACGCGATCTATTGAAATGGTGCGACAGAACGTCCACCCTACTTACTAGCTCCACATCGTTTAGCACTAGTCAGTTGGATGATATTTTCTTGGAAGCATTGGATTGCTTTGCTGGGAGCTTGCAGAGTGAAACTGCACGCCAGAGAGTTATGGCTTGCGTGGCGGAGGAGCTTCACATTGATCCTCAACGGCGAGACCATTTCCTTTCCAAGCGTGTAGTTGAATATGAAATTCCTGGGAAGAGTTTGAGGACAACTACATTCCGCATTGGACGAGCTACGCTGCCACGACATAGACCCCCGGGTGGAAACAGATCAGCACCCTCTAGGCCTTTCTCTATCAACGATTACACGCTACGACTACTTGAGAAAATTGCCGTTGCTGTAGATCACAAAGAACCACTTCTTCTCGTGGGTGAAACTGGCACAGGCAAAACTACTTGCATTCAATATTTAGCTGAACAGATCGGACGCAAGCTAGTAACGTTTAATTTATCCCAGCAAAGCGAGAGTGGCGACCTTCTCGGAGGATACAAGCCAGTCAACATTCGTAGCCTCATGATTCCTATGAAAGATGAGTTTGATGAACTATTTGGCTCCACATTTTCGCGAAAGAAAAACCACCGTTTCATCGAAATTCTTGGCAAACGTGTTGCAAAAGGAGAATGGAAACGTGTATGTACCTTGTGGCGGGAAGCTCTTCGTATGGTTGAAGCAACGTACGCTCCTCTAAAGTCTAGGGCATCTTCAGAGGACCCAGAAGGTGGACATCCGAAAAAGAAGCGTAAAGTGGACTCTCTACCAGCGAATTTCCCAAAGGCGAGATGGGATAAGTTCGCTACAGACTTGAACGACATCGAGGCCCAGCTTTCGAGCGGATCTGAAGCGTTTGCATTTTCCTTCCTTGAAGGAAATATTGTCAAGGCGGTCAGAAACGGAGAATGGGTGCTGCTCGATGAGATAAATCTTGCTTCTTCGGATACACTAGAAGCTCTGGCTGACCTGCTTGGTGGTGGTCCAGACGGAACCCCTTCTATCTTGCTCACCGAGACCGGAAGCGTCGAGCGTGTTGCGGCACATCCAGACTTTCGCGTTTTCGCAGCAATGAATCCTGCAACTGATGTGGGGAAGAAGGACCTTCCTCCAGGCATAAGATCAAGGTTCACTGAGCTCTATGTCGAAAGTCCAGACAGCGACCCGAAAAGCTTGCGTAGCATCGTGGAGAAGTATCTTGGCGGAGATTCTAATGATTCCCATGTGACCAAACTTGCATTAGACGTCACTAGTCTGTACCTGGAGATTCAGAGGCTAGCAAAGATTAATATGCTTGTGGATGGTGCAGATCAAAAGGCACATTTCAGTCTCCGTACCCTAACGCGCACGTTATCATACGCTAGAGAAATGGCGCCGCTGTGCAGTCTGAGACGAGCGTTATACGAAGGCTTTCATATGGGCTTTCTTACCTTCCTTAGTCGAGCTTCAGAGGATCTTGTAGCCCCGCTTATCAAGCAACATCTTTTCAACAAGCAATCCAACATGAAAGCCGAACTCGGAAAACCCCTTAGGAGACCGGAAGATTCGAGAAGTTATGTTTCAGAAGGCCATTATTGGTTACGCAAAGGACAACACCAGACCGAGGATCAACCCCACTATATAATCACGCCTTTTATTCAGCGCAATCTAAACAACCTCATCAGAGCGGCTTCAACCAGACGTTATCCCGTTCTGATTCAAGGGCCGACATCTTCTGGAAAGACCAGCATGATCGAGTATCTTGCAAAGCGATCGGGCAATAAATTTGTTCGTATTAACAACCACGAACACACAGACTTACAGGAGTATCTCGGCACCTACGTCTCTGGTCTTGACGGAAAGCTGCAGTTTCAAGAGGGAATTCTTGTCCGTGCACTTCGCGAAGGCCATTGGATTGTCTTAGATGAGTTGAACCTTGCTCCCACTGATGTGCTCGAGGCATTGAATCGGCTTTTGGATGACAATCGCGAACTTCTCATCCCAGAAACACAGGAAGTCGTACGACCACATGAAGACTTCATGCTGTTCGCAACCCAAAATCCTGCTGGGCTTTACGGTGGCCGAAAGGTGCTATCACGAGCTTTCCGAAACAGGTTTCTGGAACTTCACTTTGATGACATACCTGTAGAAGAGCTGACTGAGATTCTTCATAAGAGGACAAGCATTCCAGAGTCCTGGTGCAAGAGGATTGTCAAAGTCTATGAAGAGCTTTCTGCCCTTCGACAAGAAAACCGACTATTTGAACAGAAGAGTTTTGCTACGTTGCGTGATCTTTTCCGCTGGGCGCTACGAAAGGCGGAGACTGTCAACGATTTAGCTGTCAATGGGTACATGCTCCTCGCAGAACGTGTGAGGAAAATGGAAGAAAGACATGCCGTCAAGAAAATCATTGAAACGGTGATGAGTAAAGGGGGTCCTCGCGTATCCATTGACGAACATCTTCTATACAACGAAGATTCTTCCTCAGAGATCAAATTATATCAAAGCAAGTTCGACAATACTGAAAACGTTGTTTGGACTGGAGCGATGCGCCGACTGTTTGTCCTTGTCGCTCATGCGATTCGTAATAATGAACCTGTCTTGCTTGTTGGAGAAACTGGGTGTGGAAAGACTACAGTCTGCCAAATGCTTGCAGATGCTTTTGAAAAACAATTGCATATCGTTAATGCACATCAAAATACAGAGACTGGAGACTTGATTGGTGCTCAAAGGCCAATCCGAAATCGAGCTGCAATCGAAGACCACTTACGGCATCAGCTTATCCACGTACTCAAGCCCCTCCAAACTCGTCCAAACATGACAGAGTCAGACCTTGACGCCTTACTAGCAACATATGATGGGCTTGACGAAGAAACTAGAAGCACTATACCCGTAGAGCATCGAGATTCAATTCGGCTCAACCGAACTAGAGTAGCTGCTTTGTTTGAGTGGGCCGACGGTAGCCTTGTCCATGCAATGAAAGCCGGTCAGTTCTTCCTTCTAGATGAGATTTCTTTAGCCGAGGACTCTGTTCTTGAACGCTTAAACAGTGTCCTTGAGCCCCAGCGCACGCTACTTCTTGCTGAGAAAGGGCCAAGTGGTTCACTGGTAGTTGGATCAGAAGGGTTTCAATTTTTAGCGACAATGAATCCCGGTGGCGATTATGGGAAAAGAGAACTATCACCAGCTCTGCGTAATCGATTTACCGAGATCTGGGTCCCCGCATTATCGAACACTGAGGACATACTCCAAATCGTCAAAGCCAAATTGAAACCGACCACTATCCAATATGCCGGACCTATCGTATCTTTTTCTCAGTGGTTCAACGACAAATATAACACTTCTGCGAATTCTTCAATATCTATTCGAGATATCCTTGCTTGGGTCGCCTTCATCAACAACAGTAAAGTCTTAGATCCTATATTTGGCATTGTTCATGGTGCCGCAATGGTTTTCATTGACACCCTCGGAGCTAATCCAGCCGCTCTGCTTGCCATATCTTCCGACAGTGTGGACGAGGAGAGGAAGCAATGTTTGCATCGACTCAACAAACTTCTTAGTACAAATACGATACCACTGTACTTCGAATCGATTGACGTGAATGTATCGGAAACTCTTTTGAGCTTAGGCCCCTTTTCGGTTTCTAGAGTTGAGTTGACTCCAAGAGAGCCAAATTTCTCATTTGAGGCTCCCACAACAAGATCAAATGCTATGAGAGTGGTGCGTGCTCTTCAACTTCTGAAACCAATACTCCTAGAAGGAAATCCAGGTGTAGGCAAGACGACTCTTGTTACCGCGATAGCTAAAGCTGTAGGGAAGCCTCTAGCCCGTCTTAACTTGTCTGAACAGACTGATCTTATGGACCTATTTGGATCTGATGTTCCAGTTGAAGGTGGGCAGCCAGGGACTTTTGCCTGGAGAGACGCGCCGTTTCTGAAAGCTATGAAGAGAGGAGAATGGGTGCTCCTAGACGAAATGAACTTGGCCTCGCAATCGGTCCTTGAGGGCCTAAACGCCGTTCTAGACCATCGTGGAGAGGTCTATATCTCAGAGTTAGATCAGACCTTCCGCAAACATCCCGATTTTCGCGTTTTTGCGGCACAGAACCCTCATCACCAGGGCGGAGGCCGGAAGGGACTGCCAGCGTCTTTTGTTAACCGATTTACAGTGGTATATGCTGACGTTTTCCGGCCGGATGACCTGACGATCATCTGCAAGCAAATATTCCCTCAGATTAATACTACAGAAGTCAACAGGCTGATCGCTTTTGTCGCTGAGCTTGATAACCATGTCGTGCGCGATCGTAGCTTTGGCGTCCAAGGCGGCCCTTGGGAATTCAATCTACGAGACACTCTTCGCTGGCTTCAACTACTTACGGCCTCTCAGGGGCTTCTTCCTGCCGGGAGTGCTAGAGACTTTCTGGATACCATTTTTACTCAACGATTTCGAAGTGAGGCTGATAGAAACAGGGTTCTTGAACTGTTCGCAAAGACATACGAGAGCGGACTGGATCGAAGAACCTACTACCACAACCTCAGCCTAGGTAGCATTCAAGTTGGATTAGGGCTGCTTGAGAGAAGCCGAGATCTAGCATTTTCAAACAACACGCCCTTTCTTCGCAATTCGCAACTGTGCTCTATAGAATCCCTGATGATTTGCATCCAACAGAATTGGCCGGTTATTCTTGTCGGCCCTCCAGGATCAGGAAAATCGAATTTAATTAACCAGATGGCTGCAATAACTGGGGCTAATCTTGTCACATTTTCTATGAATTCAGACATAGACGCCATGGATCTTGTCGGAGGTTATGAGCAAATTGACCCCGCACGGCAGATTCATCAATTTTTCACTAAGCTGAATCATTTTGTCCGCGTCCGCATTATTGAAAATCCTACATCTGATCTATTGCCATACTATCTCAAAGTCGTAGAGATCATTAATAGACCTGCTTCTACCATTGATTCCGAGATTTACTCTATAGTTGAGAAAATATCCCAACAAGAATCAGCTTCAGAATCGAAGCAGCTCTTCGCAGAAATGGCTCGTCTATCAGGCACGCCGCATACGATTGATGGCGCTCGATTTCAGTGGGTTGATGGCCTGTTAGTACGGGCTTTAGAACAGGGCGAATGGCTCGTTCTTGATAATGCAAACCTTTGCAACTCCTCTGTACTTGACAGACTCAATTCATTACTTGAACCAAACGGATATTTAAGTATCAATGAACATTCAACCGCAGATGGTGAAGCAAAGATTATTAGACCACATCCTAATTTTCGGATTTTCATGACCATGGATCCGCGTCATGGCGAATTATCACGAGCAATGCGAAACAGGGCTGTAGAAATTTGCCTTCTTTTTGATGCTACCTCACCGAGCGAGCGCCAATATTCCTCTCTTCCTACATATCTTCTCCAATCGGCATTGTACGGATTTCGGCGCTTTAAGCATCTCGCTGAAAAGGACCGGGACCCGTCAATAGATTATATCGATGTTTGGTATGATCATCTTTCTATCCAAGATTCAAATATGATTGAAAGTTTTCAGTCGGAAATCAGTAATGGGTTAATTAGCAATGGGGAAGTTCAATCGGTCACTCAACATGGTCTTGGTCACAATGCAACTCCTAATGATGCTCCGTTGGCTAGTCGCACTGTGTCAATCTCCAACGGGGTTTCAAGGGATAATCAGGGCGATCTGTTGTCGATGCTCCAGCATAGGTTAGGCTGCCTTTTGCAATTCCAAACTACTTGGGTTCCAAAAGTATCGGATTTCTACGCAAGGCTGGAAAGATCGGTCGGAGTCAAGACTGGTTTTAGTGAATCGCAGGTGAGTCATCTCAGGCAATTGACGCAACACTTTCTAACCATTTTGCCCTGCAAAGTCATACCATCCAATGAATAACGACATAATTGTATGTTGTAACGTATCAAATATGAATGCTGCAGCATGGATAACTACGGTGTATGAGATCATGCTTGACCTCATCGACATGAAACAAGCTCTCGACAGCATCAAGATACAGAAACTTGAGCGAAGGGTTGAAAAAAATAAAATCCCAGGGTTTTTAGCAGCAGTTTGGCGTGCCACAGCACTCTGGACAGAGGAGGTGTGGCAGACGGGACTAGTAGATACGGTAACTACTTTATTTAGTTCTGAGGTTCGACACTTTCCTGGGTATGTTGCTGATTCGTGTAGCATGCTACCGGACCTCTAGAATTATTGCGAGCCCTTTTCTGGGCATTTCTGCAATTAGCAGGCTCCGCTGGTTTTGACAGAGCGATGTTCCAAACCTATCTGAAAATTGTTCAAGAGACTGCGTCTTCCTTACCAAGCGCTAGCAAACCAACAAGCGCGCTTAGTGATACGCTTTCTCAAGAGTTAGCTACCTTTAGCTCCAGCACTCAACTTACTACAGGGATCAGCATGGAGCGCATTTGGAGGTGCTTTAAGCCAAGAACTCCTGGCTCAGCAAAAGAACTGGAGGGCCTTCTCAATCTAGAGAGCCTTGCAGACCGATTTGACAACTCTTTGTGGCAGTCTCGAGAGTCCATTGCTGAAATATGTAAAATCCGCCAAGCTCTATCAAATGCTTTAGGCGTACTCACGATTGAAAACCCTAATGCGCATGAACTTATTGATGTGAGTTTAACTCGTTCTTTTGAATTCATTCGGGACGGCCTTTTAATACATTTTCAGAGCCTTGAGAGCGGAGTGCGTGGTCTAGAGCAAAGAATATCCCTAGGTGATCCACAGGCGACGCCTTATTTCGAGGATGAGTTTGAAGGGATATGTCAGTTTATTGATGTGCAATCTCGATGTGACAACTCGGATCCACAGGCAGGCATAGCCATGCTTAGAGCAAAATCTTCTCTACTTGCAAAAAGACCGACGAAATCCTCCATGTCTAGGCACAGTGCAGTTGCCGCAAAGACTTTCTTTCATCTATTCAATTATCTAGGGCTAGAGAAAGCGTCTGGGAAGGCGGTAGCGTTGGGAAAGACCTTCCATACATCGATGCTACAGAAAATGTAAGCTGACACTAATCCACGATGCTTACTACCCCGGACTAATAACTTTGTCATAGGAACGATGTTGATTCTGTAACTCTCCAGCAGATGGAATCTTTCGAATTAGAACTCAAGTCAATCGGCCACCATTTGGCAATTGAGACCCCTTGCTTCACAGCCACTCAGCCCTTAGCTCTACAAGATCACCTTCGTAAATTGCTAGATGAACTGCTCGGAGCTCACCAAGAGTACCTTTCTGCTACAAGGGATATAATCTTTAACCTCACAATTCCATCCACAGATTATTTTCATATTATTGCTCAGAGATTCCTGCAGCCTTGTCTACAGTACCTCAATACCGATCTGGCTCCTTGTACAGATACTCAAGCTGCTTCAACCGCATGGGTTAACTTCGCCTTGGCGGGGCTTTCTTTATACGTGCCGAATCAACCCTTTGACCCTGCCTTACGACCAACTATAGAGAGGCGTTTCTTCCATGAGAAGAAGCGTTCACTGATATCCAAAGCGAATGCGCTCCAGCAATATGAGCGAGAGTTTACCGGTCAAGAGCATAATCAGCGTATTCATCGTATCAACCAGCAGCTGCAGAATATGGGCTCCGAGCCTAGTGTTCCGGCCGTTGCACGACCTACAGTCTCAGAGCTGGAAGCGCTGCAGGGTGAGTTCAGCAACTTGCTTCATGTCTTGGAACCCCTTTTCAATAGCACAAGAAACATTCAAGAGGTTGCTCAGGATCAAACCTTCCTGCAAAATATTTCTCACATTATTAAGCGGCTTTCTCAAGGCTACCGCTATTATGATGATATAACTGGTCCTGCTGTTGGATTCTTAACGTGCCTCAACATCGGCTTGGTGCTCGACACCCAGGGAAATATAGAGGAAGATCGGTCATCAAATTACGTTTCATATATTTCACAACACACACCATTCTTCGGCCTCTCAGCGTCCTACCCCGATCTCTCAAGGTGTCTTATCACGGATATTGAACATGCCCTCGCTGAGCGAAAGCATAGAGTCGATCTTCGGTGGCATGCTCTCCAATCATTCTCTGTAATTTCCGCTATGAATAAGGGCCGACATTCCCCTTACGAGGACCAGGAGCTTATTCACAACATCTTTTCCAGTTTCTATAGTAACTGGAAGGATAAGCTGCGCGCAGACCAAGAGAAGGAGGCTGCAAATTCAAGTCTTTATACATACCGAGGCAGTAGAGAAGAGGAGAGCGAGGCTGAAGATAACGAACTGGCACTCTTTCCAGACTATGAGACAGACACAAAATCAGAAAGCTATATACAATCATCATCCTCTCAAGAGCTTGTTGTTCGTTTATCAGACTTGCATCAAGAAATTCTGCTTGGGGGAAAGCCAGCCAAAGAAGGTATCAAACGCTTGCTAGATTGGTCAGCTAGGCAACTAGGCGCCATTCCTGAGGATGAGACTCATTACGCCTCTGTTATAGGTCTTGATACTAGCCTTCCAGCGATCTTTGTTTCTATTCGAGACAAGATCGAATTTCTTTTACCAGCTGGAACTAGGTGTAATCGTAATTTCTACTTTGACGCAAATATATCGGAAGCCAGGCGATTCATCAAGCTTACTTATAAGATCCAGCATCGTTATAGGCAGATCCAACAAGTTTGGCCCGAACATGCCACCCTTGGAGACGTACTCAGCACCTGCAACGAAGCTCTTGCATTTAGACACGTGGAGCCTGTTGCAAAATTTTTGACGAAGGCCGAAAAACTTCATGGCTTCATTCACGAATGGGAGCGAGTTGCGAGCAGAGAATTCAAAACCTCTGACCTATATGAAGAACTCACAAAACTTCTTGTGAGCTGGAGGCAGCTGGAGTTGACGACATGGGCTCGGCTCTTTGACATCGAAATGGAGAAATGCGCTAGAGATGCGAAGAGTTGGTGGTTTATTGCTTATGAGAACATCATTGCTGCACCAGAATCTCTTGAACCTTCTGAAAACTCCCTGATGCTTCATGCCAAAGAGCTTCTCAGGACACTGGAAAGTTTCTTTTCCGTGACTACTCTGGGTCAATTTGAACAAAGACTTCGACTGCTCCAGCAATTTCGTGAACATATTTCTCTACGAGTTAGACATGTCCCAGCCTTGAAGCGGATCCAAACAGCTTTAGAGAACTTCATTGCGTATTTTTCAAGATTCGAGAAGCCGGTCCAAGAAGCGCTGTCGAAGGGACGTCAAGCCTTAGAGAAGGAAGTGAGCAATGTCATTCGGCTAGCTAGTTGGAAAGACACCAATATTGAGGCGTTGAAACAAAGTGCGAAGACTTCACATCGGAAATTGTCTAAACTTGTGAGAAAATTTCGGGCACTGCTGAATCAGCCTGTGGCCGGCATAGTGAGGCAGGGCTTTACGGAAGAACAAATCACTTTAGCAACGAAGACGGCTTCTATGCCAGCGAAGGCTGATGCCAATGTGTCTGCACTTAGTGTTTGTGAGATGTCTATCCCCGGGTGGACCTCTCGACCTTCGCGCTTCAGGAATCTCACCGCCACAACCTCAATAATGCAAAGCAAGACTCGAATAGACTCCGAAAGCTTTCAGAGTTCGGATTATATTGAAAGCTTTGTCGTTGATCTCGAGTCATCTATGACACAATTGCAGAAAGCAACGCCATCCTCTCTAACAGAGGAGAACAAAGAGACCGTTAAACATTTGAAATCGAGAAAGAGGAAGCTATTCGCCGATACATTGAAAGAAATTCGTCAGATGGGCTTCAAGTCGAATCTAGGTGGCGACGTTCTCGAAAGTCAAGACTCGTTATCAACTGTGCTGGCTAGACTACCCACACTTCCCGTACTCTTCGAAGATGCGGGACGTGGATCCGAGTTATATTTGCATAGAATGTTAAGTGTGATGGCCCAAGTCAGGGAAATTTCTAAAGAGCACTCTGGTGACCTCACTGCAGCCGAGGTGACTCGAAGCATTGGGTACTTGGAGAGCATTCTCCATTCGACAATTCGCCAGAGAGGAACACTAGCAAAGGCCATGGAAAGTCTAGAAACGCTTGAAAAACCATTATTACAGACTGCGGCTCTCTGGGAACCAGCCAAGTACAGAGCAATTCGAACCTCAGCCGAACAACGTGACGGTTCTGAAAGACTACACAGCAATCTCTCTTGGCTGTCAGAGATAGTCAAGGTTGCTGCAGAAATCGTTCATGCGCAATCGCAACTGGGTGAATTGGATTTCTCCGTTGTTAGCGATGGTCTGGTAGAATGGAGTAACACTCTGGGGGGATTATACGGCCATGCTCAAGCTTTGCCAAACCTACCACAGAATATATGGACCAATAGCCATGTTGAAATAGATCGGATGATCCGCGAAAAATTATTATTGATCGAAACGGACATTACTAAATGGATAGTCGAATTCCCGAATGTCGAATGTACGCTGAAGCAAGTCCTTCCGTGGATAAGAAACGGCCAGCCTGCTCCTGCGGCTAAAGCAGAGGGCCATCCTGCAGTAAGCATCACTGATCTAAGCCACAAGGTCTTCGAGGCTCTCGATCTTATCCTTGGGTCAATACAAGACGTCGAAAAGGCACTTACGGATTTGCCGAAGTCTACGGAGGATACAGCTTGGCTGGTAAAAGAAGAACAGAGTCTTTCCGCGACTATGAATGCTTTTCATGTACCTCGGATAGCGGCAGCCTTCTGGACTATTGCTGATTCGATGCAATTTTTGGACGACACCACCCACGAGAACAGCGGTATCCAGACCATTGCTGCAATGTTTGCCTCTTTAAATCCAATCGTTGAACAGTATCGCTTGTCGTTTAAAGAGTTATTAGACAGGCTTTCGGTCTTCCACTCCTCGGCATGCAAGCTTGGATACCGACTTGCCAAATCTTTTGTGTTAACCGGTACACAAGGATTCTGCACTCCATCCGAGAAGTCTGATGAAAAAGGCGGCCAGTCGGAAAAGCTTGAGGCAGGAACTGGGCTTGGTGAAGGCGAGGGAGCAGAGGATATCAGCAAGGACATTCAAGACGATGAAGACTTAACAGAGCTAGCCCAGCAACCAGACGAAAAGGGAGACAAGGAAGATATTGAAGATGAGAAGGATGCTGTTGATATGGACGGAGAGGAAATGGAAGGCGAGATGGCTGATGCAGCTGACGAGGGCGATGATGAAGAATCTGGTAGTCAAAAGGATGGAGACGATGATATAGATTCAGAGGCAGGAGATGTTAATGATTTAGGCCCTTCAACTGTAGATGAGAAAATGTGGGATGACGGGGGTGAGGAAGCTGAGAAAGATAGGGAAGGTGATGAAGGGAAGGGTACTTCAAATAAGGACGAGCAGGTTGCTGCCCAGGAGAAGGAAGGCAAGCCGGAGGAGGGAAAAGAGGATTCAGATGATGAGATGGAAATGGAGACTGGTGCCGATGAATCTGAAAAAGTGGGTGGAGAGGATAGGGAGAAGATGGACCCTCATACTAAAGATGGCGAAACCCTAGAACTACCGGACGAGCTAAACATGGACGATACCAAGTCTAATGCCGGGTCAGATGATTCCACAATGGGTGATGTGGAAGAAGAACCCCTCGACGAGGACATGGATACAGAACAAGGGGCCACGGAGCTGGATGCTGCTCCAGAGGCTGCGGAAAGTCCTGGTAGCACCACTGGACATGTCGAGGATGAAGAAGATCAAAGCATAGACGAAGAGGGGGAGCAAACAGATGCGGACGATTCAGTGGTCCCATTACCCGACCAGCAGCGTCTCGACGACGATCCAAGGCCAAGCGAAGATCAAGAGGATGCGGCCAATAGCGCAGAAGCAGGAGTGGGTACGGATGCTCAGGAAAACATCCAACATGACCAAGAGACATCTGCAAGCGCTGCGAACCAGGATGAGGGCGCTAAAGGAGAATCATCTAAGAAGGATGAGCAGTCCACAGCTGAAGAAGGCAAATTTGGACAGACTTCTAAACCAGATGCAGGTGGCAGAGACGAGGATAGCCAAGAAATGCCAGAAGCTCAGCCTTTCAAGAAAATCGGCGATGCCCTTGAACGGTGGTACAATCAGCAACGCCAAATCAAAGATGCCACTAAGAAGGACGATAAGCAAGTTCAGCAGATTGAGAAAGAAGTCAACATGGCTGATGCTGACTTTGAACATCTCCCGGATGAAGAGACGCAGGCAGATACGCAAGCGCTGGGAGCAGCCTCAGAGGAGCAAGCAAAAGCATTAGATGAAAGCATGGCCTTGCCGACAAATGAAGAAGAAGAGCGTATCCCTGCCCTACCAGAAGACAAGGATGAGGGGCAAGTCGTTGACAATAATGAAGACGTCGATATGGAGGATGTCGAACTCACCCCTCACGATAAACGCCAGATCGAAGGCAATGGAATGCCCAAAGCATTCGTCGGAGAGCAAAAGCCTTCATTCCCTCCAGATGAAGAAATGCAGGATGCAGAAGAGCCCTCAGATGACCACTCAGACACTGCTTCTGTCTATGAAGTCGAAAACCAACTTTCTCTCACCCACCTTGACACGACAGACATCCTACCCAGCCCTGAGACTGCTCGCGCACTTTGGCTTCATCATGAAAGCACAACCCATTCACTTGCGCAAACGTTAACCGAGCATCTTCGTCTAATTCTAGCTCCTACCCTCGCAACTAAGCTCCGCGGCGACTTCCGCACGGGTAAGCGTCTAAACCTCAAACGAATAATACCCTACATCGCTTCAGGCTACAAGCGTGACAAGATCTGGCTCCGCCGCTCTCAGCCTAGCAAACGAGCCTATCAGATCATGATTGCGCTTGATGATAGCCGCAGCATGGCCGAATCTGGTGCCGCCAGCCTGGCGCTCAAAACGCTTACCCTAATTACGCGCTCTTTAGCTATGCTTGAAGTAGGGGAAGTAGCCGTAGTAGGATTCGGAGACGAGGTGAAGGTGGCGCACGAGTTCGATAAACCTTTTACTAGCGAGGCTGGCGTAGATGTATTTAGCCAGTTCGGATTCCAACAGCAGCGAACGGATGTAAAAAAGTTGGTGGAGAAGAGTTTGGGACTGTTCCAAAATGCGAGAATGAGTGGGGTGGGAAGGATGGAGGAGCTGTGGCAGTTGCAACTTATTATCTCTGACGGAATCTGCGATAACCATGGAGATATACTGAGGCTAGTCAGGCGAGCCCAAGAGCAAAGGATCATGGTTGTCTTTATTGTTGTGGATGCCACAGCTAGCCAAGCACAAGAACAGGCAGGGGCCGATACAATCGAGAGACCGAAAGCACAAGACGGAAGAGACAAGCAGAGTATACTCGATCTGCAGTCCGTGGATATCACAGCCGAAGGAAAAGTGGTCAGGTGGCGGTATATGGACCGCTTCCCTTTCCGGTGGTATTTAGTAGTGAGAGATGTGGTGGAGCTACCAGGCGTTTTGGCAACGGCGCTGAGGCAATGGTTCGCGGAGGTTGTGGATGCGGCAGGATGAGCATTTCTTTTGCTGATCTTCTTATTGCATGCGCTTTTAAAGCGTGCTTTCATATTTCGATGTTCCAGCTGCGCTCTCATCAACAACTTCAACCAATTAAAAAGATGTAAAGATTATTTTGTATGTTTAGTTTCAAAAGTACTCCTAAAATTGTATCCGATTGCTTTTATTTATAACTAGCTAGACAACATGTCTTTTCGTCATTGAACGGATCTTGTGTTGAGGAACCAGCGGAAGCTATTTTGCATGTTTAACTATAAAGTACTCCAGTAATTCGTATCAAACGCACTTCTAGTAAGCCACACATGCTACGGTTGAACGGACCTCGCCCTAAATGTCTATGAAGAAAAATCTCGGCCCGAAACCGACAAGAGCAGCCAAGAGACAAGCGACGTCATGGCTTCGAAAAAATGGAGGCGCCACCTCATCGAGGCCTTGATTCAACAACGTGCCACGCGTGCGTCCTTTCAGTAGGTAATTGGATCTGCAGAAGAATTTGCTTGGCGCCATTGTATATTACCGTGTATGCCACATCCCGACCGGAATGGCAACGGATCTCCAGGTCTTCTTCGCTTCTGCTACCATCAAAATCTCAATAAAAGTCTTCAAGTTTACTTCAAGTGGTTATTGCCTCAATACCTCCTAACTCTTTGTTAACTCAAGGAAAGCCTAGTGAGCGCACAAGGGTTTACCCGGGGAAACACCTGTGCGTTGGTGGCGCTCCCGAAATTTTAAGACGTCAACATTCAAGAGCCGAGTCCGATTAGAACCTGTTATATCACACTTTAGGGCCTTGCCTAGCGCCTGACCATCGAATTTCCTTGCAGCGTACAGTGAATCAATGTGCAAATGCCTCCAGGATGGCTGGCCCGAATTACTCCAACATTCCAGACGGATGGTGCCTTACAACCCTTTCGTCTCCTTCGCCAAGACTTGCGGAATATACCAAAACGGTACTTGTCGGATTGGAAAGTCTTCAACCAATTGATCGTTGCTAGTGCTGTCTATGTATTTTTCACAAATCTACTGCCTGGAATTACCTTTGCCAGCGACTTATACGTCCTCACGGGGAAGAATTGGGGGACTATTGAAGTAGTATTTAGCACAGGACTCTGCGGTATTATCTTCTCCTTGTAAGTCTTCATTTCAACTTTGTATTTCTATGAGTCATATCTTCACCTTCACTGAACCAAATTCTTCCGATCCCGTCTCCCTTCTTCTCTCTCCTACTTTCGAATATAATTGTCATCTGTCATGAATCTAGGGATTTGGCGCATGATCAAATATGTGTAGCCACGCACTAAGTCGTGTCTACCTAGATTCTCAATCCAACCATTGACTATTTTGGGAGTCACCGGCCCTTTTTCAATTCTAGCCGAGAATATATTTTCACTCTGCGAAACTTCTTTTAATGTAAGAGTGTTCACTCGTTCCTAGCATTTCCTGCTAACCATGACAGATACCTTTCCTACCTTTCATGGCATGGTCTTTGATACACGCAGCATGGATGCACTACCTCCTTGCCATCTTTAATGCACACGACTGGACCATGCGGTATGTCACCACATTTTCAACGGAGATATTTTCTCTTCTAAATAGCATCATCTACTTTCACAAAGCGGTCCAAGAACTCCAACGAGCCCAAAATGCTCTTTCATTTGCTGCATTTCTCTATTCTATTATTGGCGCCATTGGAACTTGCATCGTTGCCATTTTCCTATCCTCCGCCGAAAGCTGGAAACCCCTTTTCCATCGTTATATCCGAATGGGGCTTGCGGAATACGCTGCCGCAATTAGCATCATTATCTTCATTGGACTTCCACACGTCGGTGAATTGGCTTCATTGGACAAAGAAACGCTTCACGTCAGCAAATCATTTACTCCTACGAGCCCAGATAGGACGGTCTTTTTTGTCCAGTTCTGGCATCTGCCAATCACTTGGATCTTTGCTGCGCTTTTGCCAGGCCTCATCATTACTGTCCTCTTCTTTTTTGACCACGAGGTCAGCAGTATCATTTGCACGATTAATCGTTACGGCACAAGGAAGCCAGGTGGGTTTGCTTGGGACATCGTCCTGCTAGGGACTACCACCGCGCTTTGTGGTATTCTAGGAATTCCACCCGCAAACGGTCTGCTTCCGCAGGCACCACTGCACTCGGAAAGCTTGATGCATGAGGAGAAAGAGAGTCTGAGCCGAGTCGGATCTGACGGAGAACAAAAGACGGAAGTTCGAGTTTCTCACCGCGTATATGAACAACGCTGGAGCCATCTCCTGCATGCAATTGGCATTTTGGCATTTGTCAGCCCACCGTTGATGCATGTACTAGGATTGACACCTACCAGTGTGTTAGCAGGCTTGTTCCTTTTCATGGGAGAGCAAAGCCTTTCCGTCAAGTAAGTATAGATACAGTTAGATCTCTTCGTCACCGCTAATACGCTGCAGCCCGATCCTATATCGCACTTTTTATCTCTTAACGCCTCCGTCCGAACTCCCGAAGCTGCCAAAGGGTGTTCCTAGCTACATGCCTATCCACATCTACACCATAACACAGATAATTTTCACTACGGTAATCTTCATCATTACCCTGACTAAAGCGGGCCCTGCTTTCCCCATAATAATCATCGCACTCGTGCCACTCCGACTGCATCTTATGAACAGGCTTTGGAGTAGAGATGTCCTCCGATATGTAGATGCATGGGCTTGTCGCGATGGAACCCCTGAAGACGATGAGGATAGACGAAAAGCTGGGGCGGAGGTAGAGCTGCAGGTGCGGAGTGGGAGTACGACTGAGCTGGATGATTTGGAAAGGGGTAGGGTTGGGGATGTGCCGGAGCTGATAATGAGGCGGCTGTCTCAGGACGATAAAAAGGAGTAGGGTTGATAGAACATGGATAGATTTTGGGGAGCTGGTCTAGTCAATTGCTTCAAATACTCGACAAATGTCGCTTTTAAGGATAAGGCTATATTTTGAATCTATCAATTCATCCGTTTATGAGCCTACCCACGTCCCCTATGTTGCTCCCCGCTCTATCGCACGCCCAGACTCCCTCTTTCACCCACCCAAACAGCTTCTCAAGCCCTACAGTGACCTTCTTTACAGAGAGAGCTTATACCAACCGGGTACAATCACTTCGATATAATACCGGTCTTAGACTGCCAGCAGCGCTACCTTCAACATCACCGCGTCATCACACCTGGTACAGCTATCATTGCTAAGGCCCTAGCAAGCGTTGCTGCTATGAGGAAGGAGACGCATGATACAAGAAGCATAAGGAAGGAAACAACAA
>KV748596.1:0-12959 GCA_001692915.1 Glonium stellatum | reverse complement strand
TGGGGGAGGTGCGGCGCGGTGCGGTGGTGGAGTGGGGTGGGTTGCTGCTTAGCTTTCTCTTCTTTCTGGCCCGCTTTGACGCGCTTGGTTTGGTGGCTTTGGTCCTCAGGGGGCTTTCTTCTGGGTCGGGGATGGCGGTGTCGGGGGCTGGGTCTAAGGCTCGGAGGAGGGCGGAGATGGGGCTGAAGGCTCGATTGCCTACGCGGTTAGGTGTCGAGGGGACGGGTTGGCTTGGTGGGTTGGCTGGCTCTTTGGCGGTGCTTGGAGTCTTTTGGCTTGTTGTTGGAGCTGCGGCTGCTTCTGTTGAGGATGTGTCCGCGCCTTCTCCGGAGCCTTCTTGTCGGGGTGGTTTGTGCTTCCGCTTTGTTGGGTTGTTGAGTGTATTGGGGTTGTCAGTGTTGACAGCAAGCCGGACGGTAGATTGAATAGATACGCGGCCTTTACCTTTCCCTATAACTTCAAATTAGAAAGACTTGCGCAGAAAATAGCACAAGGCTTGTAATCTTGCGATCGAGGCACAACATAAGCCACCACGGCTTTAGGGATTGCTCCGGTTCTATAGGTGTTAGGAAATAAGCACTGACCTTCATGTTCACCCTTGCGCATTTCGGCACGCTTCATCCTGGCAAAATCAGCTATCTTCACGGGTTTTCCAGCCGCGTACCACTCTGATCTCCAGCATTCCTTTTCCCATTTCGAAACGGGCGAATCATCAACCCTATTATTTGACAAGAGCCTTGGAGCATTCTTCATCTTCTCAGTTGACTTAGCGTTTGCAGCGACTACATATTCATCATTCTTTGTAGTGTCGAGAGGAGTTTCCGTAGATGCAAATATGGGTTTCTTGATTGCTTTCATTAAGGCTCCAAGTTTCAAGGCTTGATCCTTAGTACGAGAAGCCGGGGACATGCCTAACGCTGTTGATGCTGATGGACCTATGGATGGATCATGTATCGTACGTGGCGAATATTGATGTGGCGCTATGCTTGGCCCTCTCGACATAGCCCGCAAAGTCCCAGGCGAGGATGCTGTTGGTGATGTCGGGCGATGTATTCCATCGGGAGCGAACGTTGTTGGGGGTGAACCAGAGGAAGTGGAGGACCTTGACGACTCTGTATCATCATTAGGCGATAAGATATGGTCACCCTCACCCGGAAGCTGAGAAGCTATGCTCTGGTCTGACGCTTTACTGGAAAGCGTGGGCCCAGGTAGATGTATAGTGTTTCCAGCGAGCTTGCCACTTGGCTTTGTCTGTTTGTGGGTTGGGGGCCCTTTTTTAGTAGTACCCGAGTTGGGCATCGTTATCGAAGTAGGCGCTGTTTTGGCCGGGGCGTAGCCTATTAATAGCCGGCAAAGTGAGCAATTGCAAAATACTTGAGAAGAGCTACCGACCTTGTAAACGACCATCATATCCTGTACGATTCTGAAAGCGGGATGGGAGCTGCGGAATCGCAAATACTAGACTGGAGCTATTTTTATCATTGCTCGGACGATCTGATGCTCGAGAATTTTCCGTAGTTGAGGTTCTCTTGATACTGAGACTGGCTTCTCCGACTTGACCATTGATGGGGCTACTCGGGTGCACAATTTAAGCTTCTATTTGCAATCGGTGGATATGAATGGCTACTCACCTCGGGGCTCCTCTCAATATCTCAACGGCCTTTATTATTTCATCCAATGCGTTGTCACGCGCGGCACGTGTAGATTTGTCATCAGTGAGACGCTCTATAACGAGCGTTATGTCTCCTACTAATTGTCCTAAGCGTTGGGCTTGCTCTTCAGAGTTGGAATGCTCAGATACTTCTACACGTAACACCTCAAGTACTACTCCAAGGCAAGTAACTGGATCTGAAACAGCCTGACTCATCTCAGGAGCGGCCATAGTGTTGACGAAATTAGGCAGGGCTGACAAATCGAGATGTTGAAGAAGTCGCTGTCAAAGCAGCTTGCTGTCCTAATCACTGAAAATAATGGGCGGTCGGATAGAATAACCGGTCAGTCGGTATGGTTCGAGTACAGACCCTGTTGTCGAATTATGATATCAATGACTGAAGCTGAAAAGTAAAGTGTAATGAGATCCAGTTGTGGATGAAGTTACTGAAGTGCCAAGTTTCTTGAGGAACACAAAAAGGAAATGTGTAGAGGCATTCAGAATGAGTGGACAGGTATGAAATGAAGTGAAGTCGAGAGGCTCGGCAAATGGTAATAGAAGACTATTCCCGGATCTTATGGCAGGCTCCTCATGCGGGTATCTAGATAACATCTGAATTTTCAACGATTGAATTGATTAGAGACTGTATATTCACTTTGGATACACGATCCGGTGCGAACAGTTCATCACGGTTATATCTAGGTAGGAGCTGCTGGAAAGGTGCCCTGGAGCAGTAAAGATGCTAGATAATCTTACTCCCATCAATCATAGGCGCCGACTGTCAACCAATTCCGGAAGTGCCGATCTGAACTGTAAACCAGGATGATTTGGCCTCGAACGATTGCCTTACAAGACTTAGAAATAACTATTGGGTCTCATGAACGTGTCCCAGGAAACCTTCAACCGCCTTGCTCGTGGCTGCGCAGAATTTGCAATATATACATACGTTGCTATCCGAAAGCATCCAGTTATTGTACAGTTGTGCTCTTACATATTTTAGATGTTGTTTTCGGCTTTCCTTCTAGTTATTTTCGTTTTGGGCCCGCCTGGGGTATTGACGTGGCATAATCATTGGCTGTCTTCGCAGCCTTGAAAAAGCCTCGGTAGCTATCGGTGAGCTATCTGTTCGTATTGTCGTACCAATGGCCATGAAGAAGCTATTGCGCAACGCATTCAGCGATAGGGTCCTTTTCAACACATGAGACCTCTAGCATACCCGAATGTAGCGGCAGATCCCAGCATGTATTGTCCCAATGTTCGCAGCATTCCGTTAGGGCCTGGGCCGAATCTCATGATATTTGTTGCTCCTGGATCCCGTCAGATCCGCTCGTGGTGCCAGCTTCAACGCTGCGTACCAAAAATGAAACCGATGATCAGCCCCACAGCTAGCAAGAGGTAGAACAGGTAAGTGGGGTGCCGGCATTAGAGATGTGCTTTGAAGAACGTACATCCACCCATCATGCCGCCCATCTTGACTGCGAAGACATATTAGCGTTATCCGAGCTGCTGGTTTGACCTGTCTCACGTTTATCGAAGGTCGATGGACCGGTCATGCCGCCTCCTACCGGTACGGGCATCTCGATAGAGATTTGATTGAACCTTGATTGAACCTTGCGAAAAGAGAAGAAAGAAAAAAGAAGCTCAATTCAAAGGTTTGGCCCAGGTAAAATGTTGGATGGTTGTCATTCCACCAGCGCCAGTTTGGTGTGGAAGATGCCGAAACAGCGAATTCAGTCACGTGACCATCCATCCTTTTCGAGAAGGCTTTGGAATGTATTATTGTGAACTTTACATCAACTTCGTCTCTAAATCATCCTCCTAACATCTCACCCCAACTCTCGCACTCCCTCGTCGGGAGCAACTCGGCGACATGCATCTGCCCAGCGTCACGTTTCGGCTGTAGAGCGTCCTCTGAGCGCCAGTAAGCAAGCGAGAACTTCCCGCCAGTGGAGTCGGGACAAGGACCTGACGACTGTCCTATGCCCCCGTTCTGCCTCTCCATAACACAGATCCTCGACCTCTATCCACTGTCTGCTACCTGTCAGTACCCCCATCATCCCTCTCTGCGCTACCTCCTGCCTCTGCTGCTGCACTTGTTTTTAGGCCACAGCATCCTTCTCCACCCTGACGTCGCACGTTAGCTAACACGGACCAGCACACGACAGACCCCCAGATCGCGAATCGCACCTTCGGCCAACCTGCGCCATATCCCTCGCTCACACCTCTTTCTTCGTATGAGTGCACCACCGGCCGCCCTTTCGTTGTCGCTGTTGTTGTTTGATACCAGGGGTTGCTTGCGGCTGTCCAACACTGCCGGCGCTAAGTGAACACGGGGTCGCAATATTGTGCACGCTGGAAAAAAAGTCTTTCTCCATTGCGAACGGCAGTCGCTCGCTGGATACATCGCAGATGACGGCAGTCGCCCCTCCTCCCAATTTTCAACCTATTTCTCGGACAGGATGGAGCGCTACTAACGGCGCTCCGAATGGCCTGAACGCCGACGAGTTTAGGATGTTCATGCCTCGCAAAAGTGCCCAGCGACCAGCATCTTCGACGTCCCTCGCCTCCTCAGCATCCTCAAACTCAACACTATCAGCTACATCCTCTCAGACAAACGGTGTTTCCTCATCGCCCGCGGCAGACGCGAGCACGTGGGGACCAAAAAAGAAACCACCGCGGGGCTTGTGGCCCGCATCCAAGGCCGAGCCTATTTCAGGTTTGTCTACAGCACGACCTCAATCTATCGCATCGGCATCTTCTGGCCCATCTGCCGCTTCTGCAATCTCCGCTCTACACTCACCAGCTCCAATGGTTCCCTCACAACATAATGGCCAATCTCAAGTACAACAAAATGGTGCGCCACGGACTCCGGGCGGCCAGCCAGAGAACTCCGCAATATTACACCTAATCCCAATGAACGGCACTTTTGAGCGCAAGACCATCACTGTGCCTTTCTACCCTGATGTCCTCCGAATCGGCCGACAAACTAATAACAAGACAATACCGACGCCTTTGAATGGCTATTTCGACTCCAAAGTTCTCTCTCGGCAGCATGCAGAAATCTGGGCCGACCGTAACGGGAAGATATGGATCCGTGACGTCAAGTCATCCAACGGCACCTTTGTCAATGGACAACGACTATCTCAAGAAAACAGAGACTCGGATCCTCATGAGCTTCGTGAGCAAGACATGTTAGAGTTAGGTATCGACATTGTCAGCGAAGATCAGAAAACCATCGTTCACCACAAAGTTGCCGCTCGGGTAGAACATGCTGGTATCTATCCAAACACTGGCAACAGCATGCTGGATCTTAACTTCGGCGAGCTCGACTCTCCACAGATCGCTAATATCATCAGCCCTGGTGGGCCTCAGGGAATTGGTGGTATGAGAGGGCGAACGGGGAGCCAAGGTTCAATGAATGGCGGAAGATTACAAACACCGTCAAGCGCAGTGGGCGGTAACATGGGTGGCATGGGTCAACAACGACATATGAACTTTTGGTTACAGCCTATCACGATGGAGCAAGTTGTCAAAAGACTTAACGTGAGTTCGCATCAATCAACCATAGACACAGCTACTAATAAGTTTGCCAGACTGAGATCAAACAAGCAAGGCAGCAATCTCAGGACCTACAGCGAACGAGCCAGTACATCGATTCTGTACTGACAACGGAGCCTAAGAAGGAACCCGTGAAGGCATCGCCAAGTCCACACATAAAAGTCTCACCTATTAAAGCTGATCTCAAAGCCCGATTCTCTGATCCTCCAGCACCACCACCTCAACAGCCGCTCCCAGAAAAGCCTGACGCAAACCAGCCCTCCTTGAGACGTAGTGAAACAGAAAGACCGAAGAGTAACAGTTCTCCAGTGCGATCGGATTCTCAGCTCCAACTATCTTCTCTCGCCGAGGCTCTAACAACAGCGAAGAAAGAAATAGAATCTCAGAGCCTGAAACTTCAAGACCTAGAGACTTTGCTCAAGAAGGAACGGCTTTTGCGAGAAAGTGCTGAAGAACGAGCTCAACGTCTAGAAATGGAGTCGCGCAGTGAGCGGCCAGAGCCTGCGTTGCCTGAAGCGACAAATGAGGTACATGTTAACGGAGTCTGCCCCGAACAAGAGGATGACCCTGAACCAACGATTGTGGACGAAGCCAAGCCTGAAGATGAAGCACCAACAAATCCAATGACCGACGCCGCCACTGCTCGCCTTCAACAAAGGCTGGAAATGATGGTTGCTGAAATGGACGAGATGAAGCAGCAGATGGAGAAATACCGCCAGCGTGCCGAGAATGCAGAGGCCGAGAATGCAACACACCGCAAAACGCTTGCTGAAATGGTGGAGAAGATCAGACAAGATGACGCCGACTGCGCAGCACGGGAGGCTAGGAAGGAACGTCGACGAAGCGAAAGCGAAGCCTCTCCTGAATCTATCAGCGCGACTACTAACTGTACCGATGATAGCGGCGAAATATTGATTGTGAACGAGAAGGAAGATGAAAGTGAAGCCACCAGCATTATACTCAAAACCAGCTTGCAGAACGGAGGACCAGTCAGCCCTGAGCGGGTTGCAGAGCTAGAAAAAGTGATAACGCAAACACTAGCAACGCATCCTGGCCGAAATGACGCTATGTTGATCCATGGTGGACCTGCTGCGTCAATATTCGGCATCGTTCTAATCGGCGTTGGACTCATGGCATGGCTCAACTCCTACCCAAAGGTGGAGCGGTGAATATTTGAGGGGATTTCCCCTATCACCGCTTGCCGTGATATGTTGCTGCTGGGGATGGACTAAGAGAGAGGTGAGGAGAGGAAGACTAGGAAAGGCGGCGTCGCGAATAATGGTAGCATATCAGCGGGGCATCTTGACCGCTTTGTGCAAGTTGGCATTCGGGTTGGATACTGCATGCTGGGTCCTTCCATCTATCATACAACAGACTCTTCGAAAGCTCAGAGGCTCACCAGCCTCTGCACGAACGCAGAATACCCTCATTGTCATCTTCAACCGACAGATTAATTTGAATCGTCTGAACCAGCTTCGCTTGGCGCATCGGCGTACAGATCACGGCTGTGGCAGAGTTGCCGTAGATGGATTGAACGGTCTAAAAGTGGAAGATACCTTGACTCATGACTACGAAACCTCCTCCTCTTACTATATATACAGCCTCGAAACTTTCCTTTGCCACTTCGGCTTTGTACCCTCCATTCGCTTTGGGGCACAAAAGATGTCTACTCGGTCCTGGGGTTTTTTGCATGGGGGATCCTGGATGGTGTCTAGGCGTTGTGCACCTCATTCTTCTTCGCGTTCATGTGTTGCGTATTTCTCACCTGTCCTAGGGGACCTTATGGCGTTTTCTGAATTTACCTATTCTTCAACTGAGAGCTTTTTCATTCGACCATTGTATCAGATTTCTTTTGTCGAACACGGTCGCTTATTGGATGGTCTACACGCAAGGGGAGAAGCCTCGAAACCCCACATTATGGGTAATTGGGTGTGTCGATGGCTGGAGTAAGGGAATGGAACAATACTGCAATGTCTTCTTCAATGATACATATTTTGACTATATTCAAACCTGACCAATTAATAATTGCCAACACCGTGAGAAAAAAGTAAAAATCTGCCTAGCCGGCTATCGACCTAAATATATAAATACCCGGCCAATGAACGTTTGTGGCACTCGAGAAGAGCGCGCATATCACATCACTTTACGCATTAATTATGCCCCTTTATGTAGCCCCATGAACATTAAGGCAGGAAGATATGTGTGCCTGACGAAGTCAAACTTAGTCATCTTATCAATTCACCAGGCTCTTAACATCTTCTGTAACTTCGTCCGAAGGTCATCGCCTGAAGGTCATCGCTTTCTCGTATTGCCAAGAAGAGCGGTTATACAACAGAATCAAATTTATGGCGCGTCAAACAGCCTCAGAAAGGGCAACGGTTGAACCGGCGGCACAAGTTCAATTTCGCCTTCGTCGGCCCCAGAATTTTTTCACCCAGCCGTCTCTGTTTCAAGACCCTACAAGTAGGCCGTGTTAGTTCCTTCATCCTAATTCCTCCTAGAGCATCTTCTAGCCCTGCCCTCTGTAAGTTTGATTGTTGTTGTGACATTGAAGTGCTCGTCATGCCGTTCTCCGAAGCGGAGTCAGAAGTGGGTTTACCGCCGAGTTTGTTGGATGCGTCTTTTGTCCCAGCGTTGCTTGCACTTGACTTCGGTGATATATTGGCATTGTTAGGGGAGCGCTGGATGCAACGGATCACAAGGAAGGTCAACCCGAAAGCAACTGTTCACCAAACGCGATTGTAATTTATTAGCGAATTAATATCAAATATACACATTGCATAGTGTGACTCTCAAAAAAGCGAGGCCAGAGGTTTTACAGAAGTAGAATTACCGAGCATAGCGACTATAAAGCCAAACATTACTGCCAGTTCCTGGCCTATGGAGGCATGTATTTGATGACGAGATGTTTTAATATCGGCCATTGCTATGTTACGGTCACTGTCAAATAATATATTAAAATGAGGATTATGGGATTCAACGGTATAAACGGAGAATAGCTGAGACTTGAGCCGCTCCCGCTCACGAGGAAATACCTCATTCTTTTGATGCCGAGTTAAGGTTTGAACAACCTCACTATTACATCAAGAACTCTTATGTTTCCATGGCCCATTTTAATAAATGATAGCGCTAATCCCAGCGGTTGAGTAGAAGTACAACCCCTCTTTTTGGATTGCCGTTTGCCCCTAAAGGAAGCTGGTGATATGTTGAAGGGCTTTTGGCCGGCCAGCATGTAAGGGAGAGAGTAACTCATAGTCACTAATCGTTACTATCCTTCATTTACATCTGCGGTATTTATATCTTCGATTTGCAGTCTCTTGGCGAATTCTTCGACAAAGACATCCGCAACTTCTTCGACACTCGTGCCAACCACACCCTCGTTCTCAAAGCTTGTGGTTTTTTTGCCTTCTAGCCCACATGCAATTATCCTATTGAACCACCGCAGATCGGTATTTATATTCAAGCCGATACCATGGCTTGTGATATTCCTCCTCATATGGACACCAATAGCTGCGATTTTGTCGTCAGGCGTCGTCCAGACGCCTGTGTTCTCAGTAGTCATAGCTTTAATGCCATAACGATCACACGTAGCAATTAACGTTTTTTCAAGCACACAGACATAGGTCCTCGGAGTCAGCTTGTGTCGTCGTAGATCGATTATTGGATATACAACCAGTTGTCCAGGTCCGTGGAATGTTGTCTGCCCTCCTCGCATAGCCTCCACAAACTCTGCCGTGCCATTTGCACGGAGGTAATCTTGCTGCTGGGCGCTTACAGTTCCTACTTCGCGGCGACCACAAGTGTATACAGGATTGAATTGGGCGGTAATAATGGTAGGATTCGGCGCTGGAAGTGATTCAGCGGCTTTGGAAGCAAGGAAGGATCTCACGAGCGATTCCTGAAGGGTGGAGGCTCGAACATAGGGCACAATGTGCGGGATACGAAGATGTATAAGCCTCATCAGATTAACAAAAGCCTTGAGGTTTCCTGACAGTCATGTTGAACTTTCCGCTCTGGCGTTCATGCACGTACCCAAGAGACTTCAGCCCTACCGGCAAGAAGGGCCGTGCTTTATAACATCAAAGATAACTCTAACCACGCGATCTCTATCCCCTCAATTCAATCGACGTTTATAATACTACTGTGCAACTTCACTTATAGCTTCTTGGAAGACTGCTTTCCTAAATCAATCCTTCGTCTGCGCCATTAGTCACTTAAGCCCGCCTACCACGCAGAATTTTGCTACTCAACAGTACTTCTTCAGAAGCGCAACTATGACTGACCCTCAATCAAGTCCTAATGCTACTAGCTCGCGCAAACCAAAGAAGCTTCCCAAACTCCCAGACTGTATGCGCTCCTTTTCCTATTAGTTTGAAAATCTGGCTTCAGCTAACCTGATTATTAGATGTAAGGGTATCAAAGCGACCACTTCTCCACCCCGCCATACCAACTCCATTTACCTCATCTGCCTTCCAAAAGGTTGTCTATGTGAAGCATAAAACTCCATTCATCCCCATTATTAAGCGCGTTCGACATCTTCTTTCCAAAGCAGAGGACAGAGACACTCAATCCCTCTTACCCCGCAAGACGCCATTAGACGCGAAGACAATTGAGGCAGCTATAGCAGAGGGCCAAGGCGAGAAGAAGGGAAAACGAGAGGAGATATTTGTGAAGGCGAGTGGTAGAGCGATTGAGCGGGCACTACAGGTTGCACTTTTCTTCCAGCAACAGAGTGATTGTCGTGTCAGGATATCCACCGGAACGGCAGACGCGATCGACGATATTATTGTGAAGCTGACGAAGGGCGAAATTAGCTTGCCGAGCGATGGAAAGGATAGCGCTCAGAACAACAAAAATAGGCAAAATCAAGGCCATAAGAGAAAGAGAGCAGACGAGAAAGAAGTGGAATTACCGGAAGCCAGGATACGGCACACGAATGTGATTGAAGTCGCTATCAGTTTACGCTGAAGCTACCCATCAGGATACCGCTGTTCAAAGGGATATTTTGGGCATCGAGAAGCAAATCAACCTCAGGACGACCCGTCGTTTCGTCAACACGACTCAGAAAGCATGACTATGCCCACAGGAAGCCGTTCCAATTTTTATCGAAGATCTTATTCTGATTCTGATTCTTCATCCAGCATAGCGCTTCTTCAGCTAGAGTGTATTTCTAGCGTGTTATCCAACCACCCGGATGCATTACGAAGGACATGCATAAAACCGAACCATGGCTTTTGCTTTCTTTCGGCGCATTAGAGCGGATAGCTTGGGTGTGCACGAGGCTCCTCGCATCATTGATAGGTGTTTCCATTTGTCATTCCGCTCAAAGTCAGGCATCGGAATGGGAAGGGTTCTAGAAGGAGACTAGAAAAGTGCGGGAAGCCTCACAGGCAATCCGAAGCCAATGAAGCGTTGCGTAAAGATGTTTTTCCATTGATCAGCATCATCAAAGCATTGACCCTTACCAGCCGTGGCAAATTTCTATGCAAGAGCAAATTCTCTCAGGTTTCTACGGCCTTACGTACTTGGGGAAAGATTAGCTTGGCCTCCAGCCAGTTGAAGGTTGACAACTTTTCAAAGTCGGTGATGAAATGATGATGTAGGGCGCCTAATGATCTCGACTCGACATATGCAAGCCACCTTCGGTTTCATTCGTCCGAAGTTTTAGGGCAAAGATGGCAGCCTGTGAGCATCTTCGCCAAGGAATTCGCAAGCCAGACGCGGGGCTTAGCGCCAGTATCTCATCACCTCCAGCTCCTCCACAGCCACTAGGAATTCAGCCTTCCTCCGCACTGCATCCTGTTGCCAAGTATAGCTCAAAGCCGGCTCCCATCAATGTTCATGGTCCAAGCTCTTCCGAGAGATTTGCTGAAAGTCTATCATCTTTTTTAGTATTGATTCTGAGATAAGATTCCGAGATAGTATTGTAAGGCGCCCATGGTGGGATGGAGAATGCCGTGAATGGCTGAATACAGACAAGACGCCGTACGGACCTCTAGTTTTGTCTATGCAGCCAAAATTGCCCTATTAGCTTTCTACGGCTATCATCTTCATGGGACTTGATATACAGTATCACAGTGAGAGCCGGGACCAAATAAACCCCAAGATGTTTGCGCTCCTCAAGCACCATCAGCCTCAGAAACATCGGCTCATCCCGTTCCTTTAACCTAGCGACGTCTTCGCCGACGGCTAGGGTACTTCACCCATCTTTACTCTGTATCATTTCTTTCTCGAAGTCTAAATACCATCCCAAAATGGGTATCAAGTTGAACTTGCGTGGTACTAGGCTGACTGCAGATGATGTTGAGTCGGAAGCAGCACGGCGCCCATCGGCATTAGATGCTGGTGCAAACAACTGCCGGCGGAAGAGCGTCACTAATATGGCAATCACTAGTGCTAGAGAAATTACCACTCACCAGTCTATTATTCCTATTGCACTCGTTACAGTCTCGCTTTTCATGCGGGGATTTTGTTGTGGACTTTTAGACGTATTAAATAAGAACTTGCAATAAACTCTACATGTATCTGCTTCTGAATCAGCCGGCCTACAGGTGCTTATTTCGGGCGTGTAGTTGCATTCCTGATTCACCACTAAGTTCGAAGCTAGCACGGCCAGTACTTTGCAAGCGCCTACTTTATTGGGCCTCCATCATACTTCAGCTGAATTGTTTGCAATTTTGGTTGGTGCTGGACTTATATCACCAGCCTCTGTATCTATGGTGTTGAAGCTCTCCTCTTCTCCCAGCGGCATGAAGCGTTCGTTTGGTGGTTTCTGTGGGTCCATGTTCATCATCGGCTCCGGTCTCTGGACTCTCGAAACCAGCTCAATCCGTTCACTGCTACATGCGGGAAGCATATTTCATATTCTGCGTAGTCACAATATACTGATAAAACCAGGTCCTCCTCGCTAATCTGAGCTGAGATTGAATCTATCCCAAGCTTTTCGGGTCATCGGGACCGTTTTTGCTCCTGTTCTCACAAGCTACGTACTGTTTAAGAGCGTTGGCCAAGCGGGCGGTGCAAGTATGCAAAGCGTCCAACGGGTCTATCTCGGTATTGCTATTTCCTTCTTCCTTACGGTTGTCTTGTTCGCTCCTATTCCGGAAGTTACAGATGCAGATATGGCTGTCCACGCCGAGACACCACCGACGCAACCAGATACATAGATAAGCCTTTCCGCCACCATCACATTCTCTTTTAGGGTCTTACGGCGCAGTTCTGTTATGTTGGCTCTCAAGTCTCAATCGCTAGCTACTTCATCAACTACGTAATGACGGTCAAACTATCACTCACGTCTCCCTAAGGCACCAGCTTGCTTGCAATAGTGCAAACTCTTTTCACTATTGGCCGTTTCTCCGCCGCCTTGTTCATGAAGGTTGTCAAGCCTCGCTAAATTCTCCTCACATATATGAGCGACATCATTGTGTTCATCGCAGTAGCAATGGGGACGAAAGGCAACACCCGCATCGCGATGCTAGGCTTAGTGCTCTTCTTCAAAACTTGCATCTTCCCAACGATCTTTACATTGTCGCTAGGAGGGCTCGGTAGGCATACTAAGCGCGGCGCCTCCTTTCTAATATTCCCAGTATCCGGCGGCGCTGTATTCCCACCCATCCCAGGTGCTGTGACTGATGCTAAGGGCACTAGGGTCGCGATATATGTGCCACTAGCCAGCTTTCTCATTCACAGGGATGCACATAACTATTCGATCAGTTATATAAGTTATAATTATAATATAATTCAACTAATT
>KV748594.1:0-15958 GCA_001692915.1 Glonium stellatum | reverse complement strand
TCCTCATCTACTGCACCTTACAGTTCAACATAGTATCGATCCTGATTTCCAGCCAGGATATTGCTCAAAACCTCTCCTCGATGTGTCTAAACAGCTCAAGCTATCCATATCATCCCAATAAGCTTTAAAGAAGGCGAGAGATTCTCTCAGATAATACAAGTTTTGTGAACGTACAATTTATTGCCCCTTCTATTATGCAATGTTACTTTTTCGGCTTGGTAATAACAATCGCTAAAGACATTAGACTCTTACATCCTCAATTACTGATGGGTTTGGCACTAACGAATTATTCATCCCTTGCGTCATTAATAGATGTCAAAAACAAATGAATAGATTTATTCATACCCCCCAGTGACATCTCATAATGTAATAACGCACTAAAGAAGACTAAATACGAGAAATTCATATGGAAGGATCAAGCAACTTAGTGTTGTTGTTGAAACTAACGAGGCGAATGCGTCTCCTTTGCTTCTTTCCTTTCTAAGCAGGCTGGATGCTTACTTAATTGAAGGCTTTGTCCTGTACAATACTCCTCCATCTGTCCAAAGCAAGTACAGCCCTGCTTAGAGATAAACCGTTTTGTCATTCAAACCTTTGTGCCATGGGTACTCTTGGTCGTCGTCACACCTCCAAAGATGCTTCTTAATCACTTTCAACATAGCGTCTGCATCAGCGTCTTGACTATCTTTTTTCCGCCTTAGCATACTCATTGATGAAGTTGGCATACTCAGTATCTCTACGATAACGAGGTGAGATCAACACGCGAAGATACATGTAACCACGATCAGGGAGCTTTTTAACATAAGAAGCTGGCAGAGCATAGGCAACTGTCGGTGATAATTGTGAGTTAGCGCTGAGCTCTAGGGCCTAATTCAATTAGCATGTTTCTATATATAAGGGTGCCGTTGTTCCCTTGAGCTTACTAACCCATCACTTTTTTTTGTACTTCGTTAGTTCGGAAATTCAAAAGCTAGAGTACCTATCATCTACGTTAACAGATAGGGATAGGGGTACAATCCAACCCGAACAACTCCGCGAACCTGACTCCTGAAGGCTTTTTTCCGAAATTGTTACAAAGAAGTTGAATTTGATGTTGGATAAAATCAATCGAAGAGTTTCAAGTCCGCATATGAGTCCTGAATATCTGATCGACCCTTGCCAATTTGTTTCAATAGCACAGAAGCAATTTTTTCGGCACCCTTGGATTAAAGGACTGCTCAAAGTGGGCAAACTAATCGACTATTCGTTAGTTAAATGTGCCACTAGCATTGTTTCTTTGGTGTAGCGAGTTAGTATTAGCTAGGCGATATTCTTCATACCTTTATTTTCCATATCTTGAGCAAGCTTTAGGCCAGGCTTGGGAACGTTCTTTAGGCTGAGCCTAAGTGTATTTTTATAATCTTCCGGCGGAGAAACGGTCTTTAGAACGCTAAGGTGAGCAAGTGTTTCTTGTTTAAAGGGTTCAGCGTTGACTGGGTTCGGTTGGGACTGTAGCTTTCATGCTAGCGATACTGGGGGGGGGAAGACTTGGGGAAGGGTGCGGGTTCGGGAGGCGCGTAATTTGCGTAAGATAAGAATTGCTTGGAATGAAATCTACTTCGACTTCTTATATGGGGAAGTGAGTATTTCGGCTCTTGATGTTGAATACGTCAGCGCATCTTGTTCTATGCCATTTTAACACCACCCCTGCCCATTTCCTCCATGGCGGCAATACTAAAATCCCTGGTAGATGACTGAATATTGTCAAAAATACTCGGGCTCAACCCGTGAGATATCGGCTGGCCTTTAGCGATGATGAGATATTCTAGAGATACCCAAGCTTGCTGCTTGGTCGTGCCTGTGCTTAGAAAAATCTATAGCTTCCGTGAGCTATGCGCACGATACCACACACTCAAAGTTTCTATTGAGAAATATAAAACTGTGCCCACATGGTCTATAAGAGCTACGAGGTGACCTTGTGAGGGTACTTTTTTTCCGTGTTCTATCCTACAAGGCAGGTTGTGATTATGAATTGTCAAATATTAACGCATTTCGAAGAATTGGCGTCACGTGTAACTTAAGCTGCGTAAAATAAGTCGTAAGGAATAGCTGCGCTTCTAATTGCTAATTGATGGGAGTTCTGAGGTGTTTAGAAATTGACTTGCCCTAAAGCGATTTGGTTGACTTTCAAGAATGAGGAGACTTTGGGCAGTAATCGTGACCGAACTGAGTACCCTTGATCAAGTTGGCCTATTTGGTCATTGTTAGTAAGAAATGCTGGTTTATTTTCTCTTTTCCTACGATTGAGGTGGACTGATTTGTTCTATGGATCTTCCTATCTGTTTAGGCGACCAATGAAGCTGCGTGAGTGCAGTCCATGATGCATCTCTCGACATCTTATGTAGATTGTACTGAGAGTCTGACTGAGTGGATTTTTTGTGAGAAGCGCTGGTCCTTCAATTTTCCATGATGTTCGAAGAAAGTTCGGCAGTCACTGGCTATTAGCGCTCGGGTGTTGGTGCTCGAGATTTTGTGGGGAACGTCAATGCGTTGTCCTCCCGCCTTGATTTTTGTACCTGCGTCTGGTTCGTCATCAATCGGACAGCTTTTTGCCAACCCACGTCTACCTAACTGATACATGATTTAGTCTGGTGCTGAGTCTACCAAGGCAGAGTGATCATCCAGTTAATCGGGTATTTAAAGTAACTCGTACGTCGTAACAGTCCGGATCCTCTTGTTCATCCAAATTCCTTCGTCAACGGCCTATTATGTTACGCTATTTCCTTCTTTCTGTCGCTTTTTCTAACGCAGCTCTCGCAGCCTATGCCTTCGATCCTCTACAACACTTAGCAGGCATAACACCCTATTTTGAGCCTTCGGATCAACCTCTCGATCCATCTCCACCTCAGGGATGTAACGTAACTCGAGCAGCATACCTTGTACGGCACGCTGCAATCTATGCCAATGATTTCGATTATGAAGAATATATCGAGCCTTTCGTTTTGAAATTGGCAAACACTAGCGTCGACTGGGCCAAAGCCGGCGTCTTATCTTTCTTAGCCACGTGGAAATCACCAATAACAGATGCGGAGCAGGAACAGTTGACAAAGGTTGGACAGCTGGAAGCATTCACACTTGGTGTTGACATAGGCCAGAGATATCCGGAATTTAAATCCCCAAATAAGATATGGACATCCACAGCAGAGAGGACGGAGAAAAGTGCCCGATCTTTTATTGAAGGATCAGTCGAAGATAGCAATAAGACACAGTTGATTTCTGTCAGCGAGGGTGAAAAAGAGGGAGCGGATTCTTTGACGCCGTATGAAAGTTGTCCGGCATACAGCTCTTCAGCTGGTAGCAAACAAGCAGAGGTAGTACAATCCCACCTTTTTGCTGGATGACTAAGATTGGTTGACGAACGGCGTCTTTACAGGTTTTTCAAAAAATCTATACGAGCCCTATAATCGAACGCTTCCATGCTCTTGCTTCGACTTTTAATTTTACGCCTGATGATATCGTCGGCATGCAAGAGCTCTGTGGTTACGAAACGGTAATACGCGGCTCGTCACCCTTCTGCTCCCTCTCCGTCTTCACACCAAACGAATGGCTTGGTTTTGAATACACCAACGACATTCAGTACCACTACAACACTGGCTATGGTAACCCTATATCTGGGGTTATTGGGTATCCTTGGCTAAATGCCACTGCTGGCTTACTGGCCTCCGGTAATATCAACGGTTCCGACAGCCAACAAATCTATGTGTCATTTACACATAGAGAATTACCACCAACAGTGTTAGTAGCCATGGGTCTTTTCAACAATTCCGC
The DNA here is from genome assembly GCA_001692915.1 of Glonium stellatum. Lineage (NCBI taxonomy): Eukaryota > Fungi > Ascomycota > Dothideomycetes > Gloniales > Gloniaceae > Glonium > Glonium stellatum. The sequence continues at coordinate 12,151 of KV748594.1, read as the reverse complement.
CTTTTCAGGAGGCAATGATATCAATGCCACGATGCCCACAGATACTCCAAATTATCGCCGAGCATGGAAGTCTTCCCACATCATACCTTTTCTTACTAACATTGCTATCGAAAGAATGGCTTGTGATAGCTACGGATTCGATGTCGGAGGGTATTACAGAGTCCTGGTCAATCAGAGTCCACAGCTTCTGCCGGGGTGCAGTGACGGGCCGGGGGAGAGCTGCTCAACGGACGGCTTCAAAAAATTCGTGAGTGACAGAGGAGCGCTGTTCGGTGGATTCGGGGAGAAGTGTGGTACGGATTATGGGAACTCAACGGATGTGCTTTGGATTTACGGGTCATGAAATACGACCTTTAATAACAGTACTATAGGTTTGCTGGAATTGACATGAATATACTAAGATACAGAAGCGGTATCTTGCTTAGTATTCTTTCGTCGCTTTCGCGGTGTTTTAGATAACACATGGATGTGATAAGATCTTGCGGTCGTGATAGAGTTTACCCCCCGCCCATTCGCTATGCTGAATAACCGCTGCGTCTTATCAATACAAAAATTTTAACCTCGCGATCCTCAATTACTCACGCAATCGCATAGAATGCCTTGTCGCTCATTCAACAATACTATGAGGCTTGTTCCGGACGATCGGGACGGGGTGTTCTAATTAAATTTGGTACGCCCTGGATATCTAGCTGAGAGAAACTCTCACAGCACTCGACATACTATGGCCTCTATCACCGTGACACTCCGGAGGCCCAAGATGATGTTCCGGAGTTCGTATAGAATAAAAGAGGCGGATAAAAACATTAATGAAAATGATATGACTCGAGGGAATAGAACGCGATTATGTACGTTCGATGAATTGCCAGCGTGGTGTCAAGACAATCCGCACATTAGATATGGCTACCGACCTGTTTGCCATTCGGCTTTCGCGTGTATCCAGTCATTGCTGTACCTACATAACGAAAGCATAAACATATACACCCATCTTTTACCAGCTCTTATAATCATTCTTGGGCAAAACGAGCTTTATAACCAGATTACTCGTCGGTTTCCCGAAGCTACCTCAATGGACCGCCTAATCTTCAACTTCAATATCATTGCAGCTTTGGTCACTGCACTTCTATCTTCCACGTATCACACTTTAATGAATCACTCATTTTCTATTTCGGCGCTGTGCCTACGCATCGACTACGCCGGCATCCTGCTACTCATCCAAAGTAGTTTCATCTCCGGAATTTACGTCGGATTCTACTGCGAGCCCTTCCTACAAAAAGTGTACTGGACCATGATAACATCTCTCAGCACCATCACCGCCGTCCTAGTCCTACATCCGAAGCTCCAAGGCCCCAAATTGCGCAGCACGCGCACCACGGCTTTTGTCCTCACCGGCCTCTCTGGCTTCGCACCAATAGGCCATGGGTTGTTCCTATACGGCTGGAATGAGATGTGGGAGCGATCTGGTATGCCATTTTGGCTTCTCGAGGGTGCTGCGTACGGAATCGGAGCAGCTTTCTTCGCGACAAGGATTCCGGAGCGGTTAAAGTGGGGTCGGTTTGATATTTGGGGCAGCTCACATCAGATATTTCATGTTTGCGTGGTAGCCGGTGCGGTAGCACATTTATGGGGAGTTTGGGATGCTTGGGCTTGGAACTATCGGAATGGAAATGTAGGGAGTTGTGGTGTACGAGGATGAGCTACAAGTGTGTAGCGGTTTTAGGGGAGTATGTAGGTTATGCAGTGATGTTGCAGGAGAGGTTCTGAAAAATGTCCTTTTGCTGTTCTTATTTGCCAGGAATCTCACGAATCATAATATTCGGCGGCTCTTTCTCCTTTTAACCGTTATAGAACTTGACCACGCATAAATATCCCATGGTAGGCGCCTTTCATGAGATACATGTTCTTCGGACAACAATTGTATTTTCCCCATAGCACCTCGTCTACAGAGAAGCCCATTATACTATGCAAAAGCTAGCGGAAACAGATTTGCAAGCATATAGTAAGAGTAGGGCAAAATATTATCACCCTGAGGCACGCCGCCGAGATTATCGGCTATGCACCCAAGAAGCCAGTCACTATACGGACCGACCATTAGAGAAAATGCGAGTAAGGCGCACCAAACCCAATCGTTTGCTTTCTTGCGCCAGGATCGGCCGCTCGAACCCCGGGGAACATTCAAGCGGATCGCAACGAAGAGAATTAATAGAGCACCGCCTATGGAATTAATAAGCATTAGTTATCATACCACTATAAATTCTAGCAATGTCTTACCTAGACAACCCGTCATAATACGAACTCGTCGATCCGCCCAGGACGTTCTAGCAAGGAGCCCAAGCCCGGCAAATTGAATAACTATGCCTAAGAGATAGAATAAGAGAATAATAAACATCTCATCAAAGTCTAGGCAGGCAGTAGGGACCCCATCGGCGACGATCAAAGCGGCAATGCATAGGGCAATAGTAAATATTATTCTCCAGACAGCCAACAAGACGAGCGGCCAGTGATGGCGGCAGCGAACCGCACTGTATATGGCAAGAGTGACACCACCAATCAAGCCAGCAAAAGCGAGCCAGGAATCCAGATCAGAAAGCTTCAATCCTGTTAAACGCCACGGACATTTCCCAATTGATAACCGATAAAGCATCCAGTAGACAAGGAGATGAAAGACGAATCCGATGCCCCCGTACGGTAGTGTGTAGCATTGCATTTCTTCAACAAGAGTCGCTTTGATAGAGACATTGGTGTTATTCGTAGTGTTGCTCATTTCGCCAGGCTGGGCTCACCCCCAGATAAAAAATGCGAAAATATGTTTAAGAACACCGGTTAACGCTAAGGTCATGCCGCAACTCGGGTTGAAAGTCCGTTTAGCTACTGCAATTTTCCCGTCTATCGTGTAGCAGATAGTTCTTGAATTTTGGGTGGAATGAATTTGAGGCTTGCGGCATTAGCTAGCGGTGAGGCTCAGCTGCAAGATTAGCCTTGCAAGGCTGAAACCGGAGATGAGCCCCCAGCTTCGAAAATGCCAAAGACTGGAAAGAAGGTGTGTCTAATTGAGCGATGTGTAAATGTTTAGTAGCCCTGAGAGTGGGCGAGAATTGAAGAAGTATTGCGAGAGAGTCGTTGAGGGGTGCGTGGAGTCATGCACTGCCTCAATTCAAGGCAACTGTAAGCCACCACATTATTAATAAGGCTTCAGGATTCGCCTAAAACGGCATTCAGCTCATTTCTGGTGGAATGTCTTACGCCTCACTTTAAAACTGGAAGGTTTTAACGAAATGTCTGTCGTCAAGAAGGCTGAAGTGTTGTTGTAAGGTTTAGATGAGGAAAACGAGCGCCCAACAAGTGCAGCCTTCTATGCCAAGAAATAAGGTAGCCCGATATGCACTTACATACGCATAGGTAAGCAACCAGGCAAATGAGTGAACACCATTTCAATCAACGATCAATGAGAAAAGGTGTGAAACCTAAAGCCTCACTGTGCAGAGTTAAGCCGGTAAACCTGTTGCTTAGCCATCTGCCTAGTGGTCCTATTTGCCAAGTTATTTTCCACATTACGCATGTTATCCTCTCAATGATTACACCATAGAGCAAATAGCGAGAAGCAAATGATTGATGAGGTGAAGTCACATCTAACATCTGCGAAATGAGAGCCAGTTTGCACACCATGTGATTCTGGCCTTCCCAAGGACGGAAGGCCTATGCTTAGCGAACATACGAGTACATAACTATTGCATACAGTACATGCAATACATATAGTACATTATCGATGCATTGGTTTGGCATATTTTTGTTCTTCTAGATTATATGTAAAGTATATATTACTATACCAAATCATTAGCAACCTTTCACCGAGACTTCCGGTAATTCCACATTTATGCAGCCTCATCCATGCTTGAAGTAGATACCTACAGATGCCATTTGTTCGCTCAGTTATACCCCCTAAAGCCTCCGAGACTTTAGGCACCAACGTTGAGACCCTCTAATTGACCACTTAGACTCGTAAAGCATTCCCCGTGTTGGATCCGGACGATCAAACACTCAATCCAACACTTTCACCATATTTCTTTTTATCCAAGACCAGACCCCCTGGTTTTGGCACTTCTCTTCCGGAGCTTTCCGGAAATTCCTGACGGCCCTCTGATTCTTGATCATCCCCTCTGAGAACCAGTTTCCATGTAAGCCATACGGAACCCTTTGCGGCAATTGCACTCTCGCCAGTACATCCGTAAAATTCTTCGCTTCTAGGATCCAAAGTTCTGAAATAGCCGTTTCAGGACAATTTCCGTCCTTGTCAAGCTGCGACTCATCGAAAGCGTAGAAGAGAAGAAATCCATCATCCTCAGAGTCGCCAGCAGAAGGGCCAGAAGGATGTGAACAAGTTGCATTGCTCCGCTGCACGAATCGCGCCTCCTGTGCATACCAGCCCTCTGGCATCTTGAAACATTTTATCGGATCATTTGGATCTGAGCTCATCATAATCTCGTCTACATTCCGTTGGTCGACGCATCCGATTATGCTCTTTGGAGGATTGCCCTGGCTGCGTTGCATTAATTTATGAACGTTCATCTTAACAAGAGCATCGATCTTGACAGCCCGACCGAGTGCAACGCCAAAGGAGGCCGTACTCGTGCTACAGCCATAGACGTAATGTGCCGACGACATTTCACAGGCTGGATTTATAGTGGGGAACTCGAAGGGTACTGCAGAGAGCGCGTATTGGGCAGTTATTGTGGTTGCGGGAGATGAGAGAGAGAAACAGTAGTAGTAGAGACGACATTGATCTTCCTCAGCTTCAGGCACCAAGATATTTTGGTTGTTAACTTGAGGTACGTCAAGAACTGGAAAATTCTCCGCGCTGGGAAGCTTTTCCAGGTCAAGATAGGAAGGATCCAGCGTTCCTTGGTATGTCATACCGTCACCGCTTGCGGTTTTATCATAATCATACCTAGAGAAGAACAAGATAGGGTCTCTTTTATCCTTTATGTTTTGCACAATCCTTGGAGGTGCTTTAACATTGCCCGCACTGAGGACCAGAGAATCAGACGTTAGCCGACAAGCTAGTAGATTCACGGCATCGACATTCCCCTGGCTATCCTCTGCATCCCAAGCATTTGCTGTGTGAAAGATGCAGCATGCCGAGGTCTCGAACCAGCGAATTCTACTGGGATCGCGACGAGGGAACACTCCAAAACGAGAAGGCTTCGAAGGGTCGTAAGAAACAACAGGCTTGTTCTTGATCAAATTGAAAGGATCGAGCGACAGTGGGAGGTCCATAATAATAGTATAACCCTTAGAAACGCCGAAGTCATGCATCATTTTAGCCCCTGAGACACTCGGAATCGGAAAGTTAAGAATTTTAGAAAGGATCGGCTTCTCAGAAGAGTGTTGGTGAGACGGTGGGATAACGGAATAATGCACATATGGTGGTAAGAAATTAGAATGAAATAAAAGCATCTCCTGGGATTCGGGATCAATCTTGGGATGTCCAGTGGTCCACTCCTTCATGAAACTCATAACGCCCGTTCCGCCGAACCCGGATTCTTTATGTTTGATTTCTGCTTCCCCTTCAGCATTGTTTCCGTTATACCAGCCGACGGTATCAAGTTCTGGAAGTTGAATCCTCATAGGAGGGCCGCTCTCACAGGTAGCCAATGCTCGTCCATCGTGGTATATTATTCCCGTGTTGCTGACACTAATCCGCTTGATTGCATAGGCAGAACCAGGTAAATGGGATAAGAGGACCAGAAGAATTGTTCTGAAAATTCGTAGGGTAATTTCAATCAGAGTTGATACCGGATTAACCAGAGTTGATATGCTCGGTAAGATGGGCGTCCGCAGACATGGATTTTCCAGACTCGAAAGATAAACGTCAGTCAGGATATACTGGTTAATGAAGTTAGGCTGAACTGTTCCACCATCAGCTCCTGGCCTTGTAAAAACCACTCCCGCAAGCATTCCATCGCCATCAAACCAATGGGCATCGCGGCCAAGGTCCTCATTTGATACAGGATTGCCGCCATTCCTGATATACTGTCCTCCCAAAAGCTCATCCGGGATCACTCCTGTATAACTACACGGCGTTGCTGAATACGCCTTTTGTACTGGGGCAAAATTTCCGGAAAGATATCTGAAAACGTTTAGTCAAAATGTTTACGCTCCAGAAGGAACCACATGCGGATGTTTGTCTCTTCGCTTTCCTTTACGTCCATGGAGAGACATGGCGGTATTTCAAAGATTGATAGTCATGGCATGAACCAGCAGTCATCTGGAGATACTACTCTACTCAAGTGATTCGACACATTGTCGTCTACACGTCGTATGACGCGACCCGTATGAGAATTTAGACCAAGCCAAAGTGGGCCGACAGATTCTAGCCGGGCGATTGGAGAATATTCAATGGGGTTGCTCGTCCGCGGATGGGCACAGTAGGGTAACTTGGTACGATGACATTGATGGCATTGCGGTCTTCTCCGCAGTTCGAAAAAGTCAATGACGTTAACTTACGTGAGTGATTGAAGCGCCTTTAAATGGTCAAAGTGGCATTGAAACGCCAGCTGGGATGAGATTGTGGATTGTCTACTTAGGCGGTGGGGCTCCACGATATCTTGACGTCGCGTCGAGCTGATTCTACTGCCGTCATCATCCATCCTCTCTAAGCAGAACAGAAAATGTTAGTTATACTGCTCATGATGCTGTTTACCCGGTACCTTTTGACCGTTTCGAATCCGAAGAGCTTCAGCTTACCGCTACCCATCCTCCTCCTTTATAACATCATGGCCCGCAGCAATTGAAACAGTGGCATAGGCTTCTAGCAACTCCACATTCTCTAACTGCGCGCAATGGGCTTCGAATATGCGCTTGTGTACGGCTATAATTTATAACTTGCGCAGTAGGAATCTCTGCTAAGCACACATAGACATATAAAATACACGATACCCCCTGCGATAATACTTTCCCTCATTTACAGACCACTATGGACGAAACTCGATATCTACAAGGTCGCATTTCTTGTCACTGTAAGCCTGAGTCTAGGTGATTAGTAGTTTCGTGCTGACACAGCCAGGTTGTTGTAGTATCAACTACACCATGGGATTCATATTTGATCCGCAATCGAGTGTGGACTTACCCTCCCAACGTCATGATTGGCCCCAAGCTCTTCGATATCCCCGCCGAAGAGGTATTCTTTTTTGTTATACAGACCTACAATGTATCGCTTCTCTACCTACTTTTTAGTAAGCCTATATTTTATCCAGCATACCTACGAGCTGAGAGGCCGGCGTCTCATGCCCGGGGACCGAGGAATACCCAATGGAGGCCTTACAAGCTTCTTGGGCAGCTCTTCTTTGCTATGGTGATCATGACTGGCCTTGGTATGGTACAAGGAAGAGGACGAACCATGTATATGGGCGGCCTAATAGTATGGGCGACGCCTTTCTTAATGCTTCTTTGGTATTACGGCATACAATTTATCCCGCCCGACATTCGCTGACGCGTGTGCAGGAGTCTTGCATACCAATTCATCATTGGTCTTCCACGCTCTAGTACTATAATTCCAATAATTATCCCAACTTTGTACCTGTGGGTTGTGGATACATTGGAACTGAAAAGGGGTACATGGGTTATAGAGAATGACACAAAAATAGGCTTCTATTTATGGACCGGTCTTGAGATAGAGTATGTTCATCGGACTTCTGTAATAGATCAGTTCTCTAACATTATAAAGGGAAGCTGTATTCTTTTTGATTACAAACACATTAATAGTGTTCGGCTTGATTGCCTTTGACAACGCTTGCGCAATTCTTCATACCTTCCCAGATCGGTTTCCTGATGTTCCGTCCTTCCCATCACCACTCATGCTTGTTAAAGCATTTATCAGTCCTGCATCTAAATATGACGAAGACCGAATTCGTGGTCTACAGGATGCGGCGGATAGGTTGAACCGAAAAAGCCGCAGTTTCTATATAGCCAGCGCAGCGTTTCAGGGCAGATTGCGCATAGACCTGTTGTTACTGTAAGTAAAACCTATAGGGTTGCTCTTCCTGTCGCTAAAGTGCACAGGTACTCATTCTGCCGTGTAGCAGATGACTTAGTCGATAATGCTACATCGTTGGCTGAAGCGGAAAGCTGGGTCGAGAAACTTCGGTGTTTTCTTAACATCTCTTATGGGCCGTTACAGGAAAAGATAACGGTAAAGGATTATGTCGAAACTCAGTTTCCATCCAAGGCACAACCTGCGCTGCTTCAGCTACCAACTGAATATCTCTCTGCGGAGCCGTTCAATGGTTTGCTTCAGGGGTTTGAAATGGACCTAGCTTTCTCTAAGTTTCAGGAAGGCAGAATCATGTCTCATCCAATCAAGTCGGAGCTCGATCTTGACCTATATGCACGCCGTGTCGCTGGGACGGTTGCGGAACTTTGCTTAGAATTAGTATTCAATCACTCTTATACTAATATTTCAGGTGAAGACGGCCGGCACATCCTCCAAGCAGGGAATAGTATGGGAGTGGCACTGCAATACGTCAACATTGCCCGAGATATTGGTGTCGACGCAAAGATTGGTCGGGTATATCTACCACTCGCTTGGTTGGATGAAGAAGGTTTGACGTTGCAAGCCGTTATCAAAAACCCGCATAGTACACGGATTGAAAAATTACGCTCCCGTCTCCTGGATAGAGCCTTCGAGATATACGAGGAAGCCCGAGAGATAATCGAGAATTTACCCGAGGAAGTTCGAGGTCCAATTCGAGTGGTAGTAGAAAGCTATATGGAAATTGGACGTGTACTCAGGCAGGGTGATTACGAAGTGAAGGCTGGAAGAGCCACTGTACCGAAGCTGAAGAGGATTAGGGTTGCTTGGCAAGCTTTGAATAAGTGACATTCGTGATCTAGCAGGCAATAGCCTGCTGTGACCTACACATACTCTATCAGTATCAAAGTCAATTTAACTGCACTCGAGTATTCTATAGCTTGTAGGGAGCATCAAGCGACCAGCAATTACCATACTATCAAAGATTTAGAACACTCATCGAAAATTAAGGAGAAGACTCATCTCGTCGTGATACCTGTGCAGATAAATATAAGAGGATAGCCTACAAAAACTGAGATCTGTCGATAAAGGTATTTATGACGAGTTGTGGCTTGTAGTTCGATTTGCACAGCTTACCTCGCTTGTTGGATGACCTATGGCATGAACACGATCTGGGAATTGCTAAAACAACCCAAAACCGCAGGTGCATGTCCTTGAAAGTACGTGACACTTCGACGTAGTGTCCTGATGGTGCGCTGAAGGCGGGGCCTTTTTTTCCGGCTTGGCTGTGACTCCTTGACTTCACGTCATTGATTTTAGACTTTTTCCAAGCCACCAGCAAGATGCCGGAGTCAACATTCATGTTAACGAGCAACGGGTGCAATGGAGGGAGCAAAGACTGCAATAGTTGTTGGAGCGGGAGTTGGAGGGGTCGCAACCGCTGCGCGACTTGCAAAAGCTGGGCTGAAAGTCACAGTCGTTGAGAAGAATGAGTTTACGGGCGGTCGCTGCTCCTTGATACACCAAGATGGTTATGTATGTGACAAGAATCCTTAACCAACAAAGATCTCATGTTTTCATTCATTAGCGCTTCGACCAAGGCCCTTCACTTCTGCTACTTCCTCATCTCTTCGTGGAAGCTTTCAGCGATCTCGACACTTCTCTGGAGGCTGAAGGAGTCAGGCTTTTGAAATGTGACCCAAATTACAGCTTGTGGTTTGGTGATGGCGAATCTTTCGAGTTAAGCACTGACGTTTCCCGGATGAAGAATGAGATTGAGAAATGGGAAGGTAAAGATGGCTTCGAGCGGTACTTGAGCTTCCTTCAGGAGTCACATCGGCATTACGAGCTGAGCGTCAAGCATGTCTTGCGGAAGAATTTTACATCTCTGATTTCAATGGCACGCCCGAGCTTTCTGAGGCACCTATTGGAACTTCATCCTTTCGAGAGTATCTATTCTCGGGCGTCTAAGTATTTTTGGACAGAGAGGTTGAGGCGCGTTTTCACGTTTGGAAGTATGTACATGGGAATGAGTCCGTTTGACGCCCCTGGGACATATAGTCTACTGCAATATACTGAATTAGCAGAGGGTATTTGGTATCCCATTGGTGGGTTTCACAAGGTTACCTTTCTCCGACATTTTTTTGGGACGATCAGCTAATTGGTACTAGGTTATAGAAAGTCTTGTAAAGATAGGACAGCGCTTAGGTGTAGAATACCGCCTCTCAACCCCCGTCAGTTCCGTATCTCTTTCCGCGGATGGTCGCACCGTAAACGGCGTAATACTATCCTCAGGGGAGATATTAACCGCTGACATTGTAATCTGCAATGCGGACCTTGTCTATGCATACAACAATCTCTTACCGCCCTCTCCGTATACCAAATCTCTTTCCCGTCGTCCTGCGTCCTGCAGCAGTATTTCCTTTTACTGGAGCCTCTCCCGGAACATCCCTGAGTTAACAGCACATAATATCTTCCTTTCGGACGAATACCGCGAAAGCTTTGATAGTATCTTCAAGCAACACTTGATCCCGAAGTGCCCTTCGTTCTACGTGAACGTCCCCTCCCGTATTGACCCCACCGCTGCGCCAAATGGTAAAGATGCTGTTGCCGTCCTTGTTCCCGTAGGCCATCTTATATCTTCAGATTCATCAAAGCACAAAGGCATCACTTCTGACTTCGACCCCGACGTTAGAACACCGCAAGACTGGACCGCGATGATAGCTTTGGCTCGCCGCACAGTCATTTCTACCATCACAGGGCGCACAGGTGTTGACCTTGCTCCTCTCATTGTCCACGAGTCGGTTAACACACCACAGACATGGCAGTCGATGTTCAACCTTGATAAGGGTGCCATCCTGGGCCTGAGCCATAGCTTCTTTAACGTATTGTCTTTCCGGCCTAAGACAAAGCACCCGGACATCAAGAGCCTGTACTTTGTAGGCGCGAGCACGCATCCAGGAACTGGTGTGCCGATTTGTCTTGCCGGGAGCAAGATTGTCGCCGAGCAAATCCTAGAAGATTGGGGCATTAATGTTCCATGGAGCAAAGATGAACTGGCCGGAAGAGGAGCAAGGGAAAAAGCAGCGATCGATCAAGTACATGTGCTTCCATTATTCAGTTGGTTCCATCTTGGAATTTTAGCATTAATCCTGAGTGGTTGGATTTTTTGGACAAGGGAAGGAGGGAGCTGGGATTGGAACTTATGGGCATTTGGAGGGAATGATTGGTAGAGAGGCCTAGACGAGGCCTATTTCGCAGTTTTGTATGCACTACAAGCTGCACATTCGGGCTGATGAAGAAAACTTGGGTATAAATATTCTCCAGTTGAATGAAACCAGGTCCATCACTCTACAAAAAGTAGTGTTCTTTCTCTTCCGAATATAATACCTTATATTACTTTTAAAAAAGTCCGCTGTGTTCGTAACCCACCTAGCAGAAGAAATATTTAGATAAGCATCCTATGGTGGTACACGCTGAGATTTAACAAGACGACAGCCACTAGATGTTCTTAGTAGCATCCTAGTCTAACAGCCTCTACTTTGTGGATGCATTAAAATATAAGGCAGATTTTCCCGATCCCCCTTCGCCAGATAGCACCAGGCGATTTGAAGATTTCCTTTGTAGTAGTCATGTGTGGTCGAATTCTCAACCCTAGTAATTGTGAACGGCATGATCTTAGCTGTGACATTAACGCCGCTACTTTGGTCGGAGCAATCGGACCGTGCGGAAGAGCTTCCCCCCCAAATTCACTGAATGGATAGAGCAGATTATTAAGCTGTGATAGCCTAAATATGAATATGGGTAATTCTTGTGGGTCTGGAAAAGGCTAGTTTACTACTGTACCACCGAGTGACTGGGAATTGTACCTTGGCCCTTGCCGCATACTGGTAGGTTTGGTGGTTCCGTGTAAATACCAATGACTGTGGCTTGGGGACTTCCTTCTGAGATTTAGGATCTTAGTTATGCACGGATTATAGAGACGTTGAATTAATGATAGCACGACGATGAGACTGAAACAAGAGCACTGCAAGCTGAGGTGTTGACGAAGATATTGTTGTTGAAGCAAGCTCCTGCTGATTAGTCGATGCAAAGTTTGTGTGAATCTATGAGAACTCTGATTTGAAA
>KV748593.1:0-44852 GCA_001692915.1 Glonium stellatum | reverse complement strand
CAGTCGTGCCAGTCGTGCCAGTCGTGCCAGTCTGGATCGAAGAGAGCGTTGCGGTCGATTGAGGTCGACAGCGGCTTCGTATGCGCGGTGGCGGGCGTGCGAGCCGGGATGGCGCTGCCGGCAGCATGCGGCAGCTGTCTACAAGTCTGGAGCTCTCCCGCCCATTGCTGCATCATCCCACTCTGCCGTCAGCCCGTCCAGGATGGCCTGGGAGAGCTGGAGAAGCGGAAGGGCAGTAGAAGGGCATTGGCACGAGGTGGGAAAGGCGCGTACAGGAGCGAACCGAGGGTTCGGACGACGTCAAGTCGAAATAGGCTAATGAGCGCTGCTAGACGGCTGCTAGACAGCTGCTAGACAGCTGCTAAACTGCTGCTAAACTGCTGCAAGGCCGGCTGTGTCCGTAGAAGGGTGTCGTGGGTGTGAAAGTCAATCCGCATTGCTCATGGGCACCCTTGGCTGCCCGGCGGAGCGCCATTACTCGCGACCCGCCCTCGCCCACTCCTCGCCCACTCACCTGACCAGCAAGAAAGGGCAATCGCGAGATACAACGATACTGCCGAACCCTCTGAGCTATCCTGACACTTGTGCCCAGGGGGCTGCCTGGCTCAGGGCGTCGATGGGTTGAGAGATGCCCGTGTGCTGGGTGCCCGTGTGCTGTGCGGCGCTCGTGTGTGCGTGGGTGCGGGTGCGGGTGCGGGTGCGGGTTTGCCTGTGTCTGCTGCTGTTGCTGTTGGGCCTGAGGTCGACCTCTCGCCCTCTCGCCCTCTCACCCTCTCACCCTCTCAGGCGCCAAGCCGCATCTCGACCCCGTCTGCCACTGCTTGTCTTGCCATGCCCACTCGCCCACTCCCAAGCTTTCTGGGCTCCACCCGATTAAGAATCAAGGGAAGGACGTCCCTCTCCCTGATTTACCTATCTGATTGGAGTCCCTTTTTGCTGATCGTATCTCTGGGCATACGCAACTGCGGGCTGGCACCATGATTGTTCGTGATAGCGACTTCGGAGCATTTTAGGCTACGTATACAAAAACCTGGTGTGAGATCGTCGCCATGGTACATGGGAGACATGGGGAGCCATGAAAAAGCCATGGGAGCGCTGCCCTGCTCAATGGTACTGAATTCCTATTTTGGTGATCGACGGGGCCTGCGTAGCCGCACGAGCAGTCAAGGTCCTCCCCAGCGCTCCTGGTAGGATGCCTGAAAAAGCCAAAACCACCAAAGGAAAATATTCAGGATTCCAATGTTTCAAGCGCTTACCATCCGAGCAGCCAGCCACTTCCAACGTCCCTAAGCAAGCCACGCGCACTTAATCGTAAGATGCCAATCGATCTTTATCCGCCATGCATCCCGGCAGGATTATAGGTCACAGCTGCGTGGGCGGCCGATCCTCTCTCCGTTGCGTCTCAGTTGCATACTCGGGTCGGTCTCACAAATGCGGCCACGGGGCTGAATAGCACGTTGTGGCGGTCGGCGCAAAAAAAAAAAGGCTTGAGCCTGCATTAACCTCCACACGCGGCGACGACGCGGCGAAACAGCCTTATATCGAGCATCCTGCATTACCGGGGCGTCACCGCTGACACAAGGCCAAGGCGCGCCGCAACTTGGTACCTTTGACCCAACGCTGCGTCTCGCTGCTAGTCAAAACAATGATTAGGACCGAGACGGTCTGGCCTGTGCTATAGTCGCAAGTGGAACTTCTCCTGAGCTAAGTAAAATGCATCAACATGAGCTATTCTTTTCTAGAAGCCGCGCCTGCCGACGTCTGCGTAATGGTGATGGGACTGTGCGGTTACTAACCCATCACGCCTGTCCGCTCTTTATGTGCTCGCGCCATTGACTGCCATTGACTCGATATTGCCTGATATTGCTCGGCAGGTCAGCCAAGTGTGCTCGGAGAAGCTCTGGGAAGCAATGCCCATCGTATTTTGTTATTGACGGCGCCCTGGCCGTCAACGCTACGTCCTGTGCTACGTAGTGTGTTGCGACCTGTCCCCAGCCTCGAACTCCTCACGACCAAGTAGCGGTCATGAAAATGCACTTAACAAATGAGCGAACTCAGGTGATTATGCCCAGTTGGTGGTTTTGTGCAGTTGGAAGGGATGGATGAACCTGGTGCGGGTGCGGAGGTAGCGGAAGTGTCTCGGCCCGTGGCAACCCTGTCAGCTAGCAATTTTCTGGGAGATGGGACTGCTCAATGAAACGGCCATGCCAGTCGCAGCTCGCAGCTCCCCACCGCTGTTGACGCCTGATCCGTCTCAATTACTGCACAACTGTCGACGCTCGACTTGATCTCTCTCTTGCCCCAGTGTCCGCCAGCAATGAAGAGCACCCGCTTGCTGAGGGAGCCCGCCCTCATCCGGAACCTATTGCGTAGGACTGCCGCACCACCCCCGACGCCTGTAAAATGGAGGACCTTCTTTACCTCCGCCCAGCCTGTCTTTTCCAAAACCAAGCCGTCTCAGAGCTTCGTATTCCGGATTGGGCGCCTATCCTCTAAACCGTGGTCTCTCATTACCCGGAATGTCCGCTCCATCCGTTTTAATAGCTCGCAAACGCCCCCAAAGCCTAACCCCACGCCTCAACTTGGGAGTCCACAACCTGCCCCGTCCCTATCACAAAGACTGCGGAAGTTGTCTCGAGAGTATGGGTGGTCAGCCGTGGGGGTTTATATGGCGCTGTCAATACTGGACTTCCCATTCTGCTTCTTGTTCGTACGCATGTTAGGAACAGAACGAATAGGACGCTATGAGCACGCCGTCATCGAAGCATTTTGGAAAGTAGTGCGGGTGCCCTTTCCGAATCTAGGAAAGCACAATGAGGCTCAAGAAGTGCATATTGGAGAAGGGGTTGCGGAAGCCGTAGTCAGAGAAGGGCGATTGGGTTGGAGCGGTGAGGTCGAGAAGGCTGATGCTAAAAACAAGGGGTCTGAAGCAAGTATGTGGCCCGTATGAAACCCACTGTTGCTTGATATGCTGACCGTCTGATCTTTCAGCACTCTGGACTCAGCTGGCATTGGCTTATGCCATTCACAAGTCCTTCATCTTCATTCGAGTGCCATTCACGGCCGCGGTCACACCAAAGGTGGTTAAGACATTGAGAGGATGGGGTTGGGATATCGGGAAGAGGAAACCGAAGTCCCCATGAAGCAGACTTTCAAACAGCATCTGGTCATGCCGCAACGGACGGAGTCAACCGTACTGTAACATACATACTCACTACTTTAGGGCTAGGCTTCCTTCGCTGAAGGCTGGCATCACCCGCATCCTCTGCATTTAAGGTTGGTGTATATACAATTGGGACACTGTCAGATGTACAAATGTCAGACGAGTGGTGTATTTTTAAGCACACAGGTGGCGTGTGGACGGAATACAATGCTTTGGCCGTGCTCAGAGCGGACCAAATTCCTCTCCAGTGTGCCTTCTCGGTGGAGCTGGCTAAACTTAGTAGTCGGAACGATGCTTCCTCACCAATGGGAATAGGAGGCTTCGCTTCCCCCCGTATCGGCATCCTAATTTCTCATGTCGGCTCGCAAACGTCAACGCCTTTGATTGCAGATCTCCTAGCGCAACCCATAGCGGTGGCCCATGTCGGACCGGCTCCGAAGCTTGAGGAGCGGTAACCTAAAGTAAACTTCAAGTCAAGCAAAGTCAAAAGAATTTTGCTCCCCCCACTTTGATTGTTAACCATCCGTCCATCCGGTATTCTTTCCGTGGCCGCTGGTGATTCAATTTCTCTGGCTGCATCCATTGCTCCTAGTTCCAATTTGTGGTCGCCCAGTGGCTCGTTCACCATCGTCGGTCCGGCCTGTCACGCCATCTGATGGACTGTGAGATAGAGTTTGAGCCATTCCAGCCACCATCTCGGTCATCATCCGCTAAACTAGCACTCGATCTGTCGCGTCATCTACCCCCCTCTATTTAATCCCGCGCTTGTTCATGCATTCTGTACACAGGGTCTAAAAAGAAAGTAAAATTAAAATAAACTTCCAATAATTGCGGGTCACATGGCATATTTCCAACTCCAGACCGCTATGCATGTTCTTTATCACCGAAACGCCAGGCTGAACTATTCTTAAAAATAAAAAAAGAGCTTATATCCGTACGACCAACTGCCGTTAATTAAGGGATTTAAATCATCCATGTGATAGCAGCAAGAAAGGCAACGGATAGTGTTATGATTGGAGGACCTCCGAATGACTGCGTCGCGAAAGAGCTGGTTCCACAGCATTTGCCGTTGTAAGTGACGTTGTTTGCTTCAGCGGCAACTGCGAAGACTGAGCCGTTGAAGCTACCAATATTGTAGTAATCCACTAGGAGGAAGTTTGGGGGACGGCCCCAGTCAGCTAATGAAAGTCAGCGAATCAATTTGTTTATCGTTAAAGAGAAGAGGAATCAAGAATTCCTGCTACCCAACATCCCCCCTTTCTGTCTTGTTTTCTACTGACCTGTGCATTCGTTACTCATGAGCCCTAAACTCCCGGTACCGTTTAACCCATTGGTTACATTCAAGTCAACAACATTAGGGATCAGAAGGCTGAAAGACCCAATGGCGACCTCAGTGTTAAGATTGTGGTTCGCAATGTACAACCAGTCAAGACTCGAATTTCTGCTGAGATTCGGTGGACGCTGCACATCGCACGGAAAGCTAATGTTCGTTGGTGAGTATGGTGTCTCCCACATCTGCGAAAACTCGTCCAGGATATATGGCACAGCAGTTTGGTTAGCATTATAGTCCATGAAAATGACAACTCGCTTCTGGGTGACAATCATTTCACCCAGCGTGGGCCAGTCCTCCAGTCTCATAGGTATCTTAGGGGGATAATAAATGTATGGAGTAAGGCCCGAGTTCTGGATTGGTTCAACGTATGTTTCAGCTGTAATGTTCTTTACTCCTTCTGAGTTTGTCATTGCGTAGTCCGCGTTACCAATCAGAATCGTCACCACATCATAAGGATTATCATGGACCCAGTCTGCAACTTTCTCGAGATATGCTTGAACAGTGCCAGCATTGAGCAAATCGCAACTTGTATGACAGAAGTATAAAGTGCCGTTGACATAATGAGCCTGTCCCTGGACTAAGAACCAGACTACCAGTCAGTAAACTCGAACAAACTTGCTGGAAGCTTTGAGATGTGTACTTACGCATGCGAATGCCATCATTGAGCTGAGTGGTCACATCCAGCGCTTGGTTGCTTGCAGCATTTTTCTTGACTGAGAACGGAGAATTGTGAGCACAGACTTCAGTGATATTGGAATATTTTCGAGTGCAGAATTCAGGGTAGCCGTTGCAGGGCTGAGTGTTCGTAGGTTTTGCAGAGGTGGTTGTCGAGCTGGCAGTCATATTATTGCTTAGAGTCGTAGACCCGCCTCCAACCAGTAGAGTAACCGAGTTTGTTGAGGAAGGCGACACCGAGCCAGTGCTGTTAGCTTCTCCGAAGCTACTAGATATTCCAGATATTACACCAGTGCGTGATGAGGAAGAGGCCGTAATTGTGGAAAAGGCAGACGCATAGCTAACTTCGGAGCCGGTGGGAAGGGCATCGGCACCGGTGAGTGTTCCTGTAATGGTGATTACCGACTGGGCGGCAGCAAGACTGCTAAACCAGAGGAACGCGAACAGCATGCTGGACTGATCCTCTGGACTCACCAGCTGCAGGCTTTTGCAGTGGTAAAACGGCAGAGAGACCCCACCGAGTAACGTTTCAGCAAAACCACGAGGCAGGTATTTCCTAAACGATGTATTCAAATTAGCGTCATATGAAAAGCATCTGTATATGGAGGGTCTCACCTAAAGCCTACTTGTCGTTTCGTAGAAGTTGCTGGCCTAGGAATCGAGAAATATAATAGCAACTCAAAGTGGAAGTAGGGGAGGTGTGGGATATGAAGAAACTGTACGAGTAGGATCCCGGTTGCTGATCGTGTTTTTAGTGGTTTTCTAAGAGCGGGCTAGAGCGGTTGATATCTTGCTGCGGATTCGGGCCACGCGTCAACGACAGACGAAGGCGAGCACGTCTATCCCCCTATTAGCTCAGCCACGCTGTCAATTGAAGGCGGAAGAGGAGTGAATATATTCGTCGGCAAAGAAGGAGAAGCCGTAGGTGACAGGTGAGATCCTCAAGTGCCTATCTGCCCCTTCCCGCCGGGTGCCGATCAAACAAAGATGCATTTCCCGTCGATCTAAACATTTTAATATTCGATGACGTCGGGGCCCACTTTGGTCGCCAAGCTTACATGGCGCCAATCACAAGCTTACCTAGGTAGGTAGGTAGGTAAGTAGGTAGGTAGAGCTTTTTATAAATCACCTCGTAAAATCTTCTACGACGGCCATGGTCCTTGAATGAACGGTTCAAGTATCACCCGAAACCTTGCAAGAGACTGTTGTTCTAACACTTTCTTATTTCATAGAATGGCCGAAATACTCCAAGATAAATCGCTAGGAAGGTAGATCATTTTGCCGAAGAAGAAGCGGGAAGCGTCAAGCTCTAGGGGGCCAGGCACCAGGCACTGGAAGCCACAACCCTAAATTTTAAGCTTGAATATGGGTTCAAAGTCGGTTCATGTTATGCTCCTAACTAGAACAGTTGGAGGCTTGATCCACCTTCTAATTGTTGAATTTCCCTTTTTAAAACATCCACTTTAAATTTCCGAAACGCTTTCTCAATCCTTGCTCTACTCTCCGGATCCTTTGTAATTGTCCTTGTGGCGGAAGCCGAACCTGTAAGAAAGCCTGTTTCGCCTCCTAAGAATAGCCCTCCTATAGAAAAGAAGAAGTACGCCGCAGCGTCACCAAGACGTGTTGGTTGCAGATGTGGGGTAATATCCGGTATAGACTCTAGTAACACACTATGGTTAGCCTATCTATCACAGAATTCCGGAGCATTTTGAGGGGTATTGTGGGGGGAACAGAGTGCGTACCGATCCTTCCATCCGCAAATTGTACAGCGGTAGGTTTCTCCATTGCGCGAAACGCATTAAAGATCGCGTTACGCGTATTACGTATCCTATAGGCCAGGAAAATACCTAGACCAAGACCGACAAGTGAACCAATTGTAGCATGTCTGGATACTTTCTTTGCCGCGGCCTCAAGAGCATCACGGTCCGATTGTTGTAGGCTATGGGTGGAATCAGCAAAACAAATTTAGAGAGTTTGTTAGAAGAAGCCTGTCATACTCGTGCTGGAGATGTTCTTCGGCTAGGCGTCGAAGGTCTTCACTTGAACTCTTTCTAAGAGCAGCTAACGATTGTGAAGACATGGCGTGGTGATGTTCGAAGGTCTAATTAACAATTGCGAGGTCAAGAAGAAAAGTTGATAAGCTTGTCAAAGCCGAGCCTTAAGCTTTTCAAGAAACCTACGACTCGCATTAAAGGTCATGGTAGCTAATTGCCTTGTTGGCATCGTAACGTTAACGTCATGAACCCCTCGGAACTTTCGGAGCGGAAGGGAAGACAGGGGTGGAGGGTCGCTTACATTGCCTGTTAAGCTACACCTACATGTACCTAAGGTACCTAACCTGAGGAAACGCTGATTACTTCATACGCAAATGTCTTGAATTATTTACCCTTCAGCGGAAAATGATTTTACCGTGCCACCCAAATAGAATTAACGGGCCTTACAGGTTATCCTACGACAAAGAGCGGCCATAGAGTTCTTAGCAATAACTCTTATATAACAGGTCTACGAGCAACTTAATATGGACTAAACCAACAAACAAGCTTCGCGCTCTTCTGTATCTAGTTCTTGGACGTGCGGGAATTCCTATTCCGATTTTGTTTCTGCAGACCTCATATCAAGATCACTATTTCATATATTTCTCGCTATGAACACAGGCTTGGTCGCATTTCCATCGTCTCTCAATCGTTGCATTTTCCGTGACACCTGGCTGCCATTGGGGCTTCAAGAACTTCCCACTTTATGATAGACAGCCCCATCAATAGCTCGACAAGACTCCAGAACCCGTTTGGTCCAGTCTGTTATCGGCTCTAACGGTACTACATCCTTTCCAATCTTATTCCCTTCGCCGAATTCATGGATAGCAAGGAAACTGGGCGCATCGTCTGCTGGCTTGCCATCCTTCACTTGAAATCCGATCCGGAAACGAGTAGTACGTTTCCAGCCAGGCTGCTCGGACATTTGCTGGTTGTGCTCGTCGCGGTACCAGGAATCCAAGTCAGCTGCGCCACCGAGGCTGGGCTCCATGGCTGCTGAGAGGATGGTAGGAAATGCATCTTCACAGTTTCAGCAAGGAACTTAAAAAGGATTAAAGGTCCAGAGGGCTAAGTGGCTTAAAATGTTGAAACGCTATTATACGACGGAAGGCGAGATATACCAACCTTTAGGTTGCTTCTCCGTCTCAAATAGCTGAACCATCTGATACAGTCGTGTCTCGATTTCTACGAGTTGGCCGATCGGACCAACATCAGGGACTGTTTCGCTTTTCTTATTTGCACTCCTGTACTCATCCGACTGTAAGAAAGCTAAATCAGGTAATTTGTAAATAACTAGATTTGGCTTTTCGTAGTCCGGATTCGCGGCCTTCCAGCGCCAAGCTAACGGGATACCGCCGGAAGCAACCATAGCAGGGATATGAACCTCATCATACCATTTTTCGATAATTGCCTGAGAGGCCTGTGATGAATCTCGAAGCCTGAAGAATATGAAGATTATGCCGGGCCCGGAGAGAGATGGGATGGTATAGGAAGGTTGCGCAGTGCTAGCCATCGCCAAGAGAAAACTGGGTGTATATTGTCGTTGGATTTTCCTGAGCTCAGTTCAATAGAAATAACGCTGACTTTACTTGATATACTCACTCAAGCTGACATCTACTCCGCATATGTTCACGGATTAGCGTAGCCGATGCTTACCCGGAGGTTAGCATTGATGATTGACATGTACTATAACATGGCGCTGTAGGTAATTGAATATATTGCTATCTTGAAGCAGACACAGGATGAGAATGGAAATTGAAGGCCTGAATATGGTACGTTCATCGGCTCATCGGGCACTTGTCAAAAAGGGGGTTTCGCGAATGGCAGGGAATCATCGAGTCACGTGCAACCGCATTTTCCCTGCTTCATCCTAAATGCACAAACCATCTCCATCCATTCAGCATCAACTCGTCCCATTGCCCCTGATTGAATTTGTCAACGTACAACATATTTCGTGCTCTGTCATTCCTTCGGGTCTCCATTCGCTTAGCACCATTTCGTTCTCTTCATGAGAGCTTTCCTCTTTACTTTTTACTCTACGCTATTACTCAAAAGCCTTGAGTTTGGGGCGACACGGACTGCAGAAATCAAAATCTTCATCACTATCTATATGACTTTAATATTTTTCCACCCACAAAATATGTGTATCGCTTAATGAGTCAAATTACTCTATCTGTCAATCACATTGCCCAAGGTTTCCCACTGTCTGTCTCATGCATTACCCCGACTCGGCTCGCATCCGTTTCCCTCTTTCGATTGTAATAATACCATGATGGCTTGGAAGAACCTCACGGTGGCAGACTTAAAAACTCTGCTTGCGCGCATCGGCAGTCCGACGTCAGGGAGCAAGCCGGTGCTTGCAGCACGACTGACTCAGGACCTCCGAGTGCCACGCCTGCCACTGTCGTCTAAATGTGCTACCTCGCGAGCCAAGACAGGGAACACCCAGAGAGAAGATCGTAAGGAGGGTGTGCGGATCCTAAGCATCGACATGGGGGTCAAGAATTTGGCATTCTGCATTGCAGATGCGAGCATAGACTCAAGCTTTAGGCAGCCAGGGAGAAGCGCACCCGACTCAGAGGCGAGGGAGGCGCAGGCCAAGGTGCATACCATTGCATGGCATCGCATAGATGTCATGCACGAGGTAGCGGAGGCCAATGCAAGACATCAAATTCCGATCGGCGATCATTCTGGGGCACAAGACCGACTGCGCGCCGAACCTAGTCTCGAGGATCCTTTTCACCCGCGAATCCTAGCCCGTACTGCTTACTCGCTTCTTACTCGTATTTTGCTGCCGTATAGACCGGACATTGTCCTCATTGAGCGACAAAGGTACCGATCCGGCGGTGCCGCCGCGATTCAGGAATGGACAGTTAGAGTTAATATGCTTGAGAGCATGTTGTGGGCAGTATTAGAAACCTTGAAAGGAGAGAAATTGAATCCCCGGTCTCCAAGAAATGCCGAGAATGTAGATGTACTGCAAGTTTTTGATGTTAGTCCCGCACGAGTCGGGGCGTTTTGGATTGATTCGACAGATAAAAAAAGCGATTCTAGACAGTCCGCTGCCTCAATTCAGGCATTTGAGCTGGGGCCCGAGGGTGAAATTAGCGAAAAGGCAGGAGAAAGCGTCATTGCTACCCGTAAAATAAGTGCGGCGAAAGTGAGAAAAAGAGACAAAATTCAGCTTGTAAGGTCTTGGCTTTCTGATGCCCCGTACTCTTCTAAATTTACGAAGTCTGGCAATGGCAAAGAACAAGTTCATGGCTCTTACGCTCCGATCACGTTCTCCTTTGCTCCAGAGGCAGACAAGACAAGAGAAGCATTATGCATAAAAAGATCTGGCACTAAAAGATCGAGGGTCGTCAGCGAGGATATCCAAAAAGCCCGTGATGTTAGCAAACTTGACGACCTGGCGGATTGTTTCCTGCAAGCTGCTGCTTGGGTTGCGTGGGAGTGGAATAGATTGGAGATACAGCGCGAGGGTGTGGAAAATATACTCTGCCGACCAGATTTTGATGAAGACAAGCCCATGGCAACTAAGAGAAAGATGAAGCAGAAGATGCACAAGGACGCAATGCTTAAGAGTAATATGAAAAAGGACAAAGCAAAATAACATTGCAATCGAGAATGCCAATGAAGATAATGTAAAATTTAATGCAACCAAGTGGAGAGATTTAGTACCTAAGAAAGTAGTTTACATCACGGAACAGTTGCGGGCAATCAGCTATGGAAGGCCATAGATATCAACTAATAGATCCTACGCATTCTAAGATGCGTCATTGAAGGACCTTCGATGGTAATCCAAAGAAATCTGCCCTTAAACTCCTCCAGGACATACGAAACCAGGTTACGAGTTGCTACTTGGAAAGAATCAGTAGTCAACGCAGTATCCTTGCGCCCGCTTTAAGATTTCTTTTATTTTCGCAAAAGAAACCAGCTCCACAAAGGTTGAGAACGTTCTGAAATATGGACCTTTCGATTATATTTTCTATGCTTTTAGCTAGATACCTTCATGCTTCGCATTAAATCATTAATCGAACCGAAATAAATCTGCAGCATACCCAGATTAGAAATATTTAAAATGCTGTCCTGATTCCTTTACCTCTGCTATTGGGGTATTCGCATTGCTTCATAAGAATATCCTAGTGCCAGCACCATAAGCCGAAAAGTTTTACTCATCCATAGCCATATCAACGCCGCTTTTAGTGAAGGTTTAGAACCAGATCCGGTACAATGGAAACCCTGCTCAAAAGGGAATCAATGAAGAGCCGTCCAACGTTCTGCAAGCTTACACACCTATAACGTATTTTATGCAAATTGGTGCTTCAATAGTCGTCGAACCAATGGTCACTATCGATATTGCCTCGCCGGATCTGACGACGGACCCAATAACCGTTATAACTCGAGTAGTCTAAAAATAAATCATTAGCGTGTCCGCTCATGCCTATATTGTATCCGGTGGGTTGTTTCATCCAGAACATGATACGTTTGTTAGATATGTTAAAATGACGCGGCGGAAAACAAAACTTGGGTGAGTTGCGCAAGAAGCATCTTTAGGGAGAAAGTTATACCTCGCTCTCCCGTAATTCCTAGCTGGCTGGCCACATTAACATAGCCTTCTGAATTGACGGTGCCACTCTTGGCGATTTTCTTGGTCATATCCTCGTCGCCAGCCCATGGGGTACGGCAGAACGGGCAAGTTACAGCACCAGATCCTTTCTTCGTAGCAGCCCACTTCTCGAAACAGTGCCTATGGATGTTATTGCCGCAAGCTGCTTTGCAGTATACAATTTTTTCCCTACCCTCCTCAAATTCCATGCAACAAATTGGGCAGTCGTTTTCAATCGGCTTTCGATTACCATCACTTGATTCCGCCGAAGAGTCGGCCGATGGAACCGGCGGGGCTTTGGCGAATATGTCGCGCAATTCGGAGGAGACAAAGGCGAGCTGGTAGGCAAGATGTTCGGGAGCCCTAAGAACGCGGGAGAGAACCTAGCTCGATCAATGGCTGATCACATTCTAGGGTGACGGGAGACGACTCACATAAACAATATGTTTGCACTGATTGCCTTTTTCTGCGTACGGGCAGGTACAATTAGGCATCTTATTAATAGTCACCGTGTATATATTCCCCGTGGTGCCAGCAATATCGACAGTCTCCTCTGGGGCGTCTTCGGTACCGCCGCGGATACGGTCAATAACAAACATCCTCTGCGTTAAAGCACGTTCTTTGATTGCGGCGAAGGATCGAGGAGGTTTTGCTCGCCACCTAAATCATATTAATTAATGTCTCTAACATGCCATTAGGTGAGTAACCTTCTTAAGCGTTTTTCTTCATCTATATTACCAGGGCTCTTCTTCGTCTTCTTTGCCTTGCGCAGGTTGTCTCCTTCTAGGTTATATCCACTACCTAGGCAGCCTGGTATAGTGCCACTCTTCTTGGTCTCTTTAAGAAAAACGACCTCGTCGTCGACGCTATCTGCACTCACGGTCGTGCGGGTGGGGTCGCGTTTACGTTTGCCCAACTTCTCCGACTGGGGAGGAACTTCCACTGGTTGTGCACCGTACGTGGTTGGGCCGGCGGTACCCATAATGCTAGCAGAGAAGTATGAACCTAGGGATTGATGAACGAGTAAATTCAAGTGAGCAAGATGAGGTTAGGTGAAGTAGGTAGTGCGGTACTTGAAAGTGTGCGGCAAGCGGGAGGTCTGAGTGGCGACTACCTTATCGATAATAGATGAAGTCACGACCTTATCGCGATTCCACGTGAACGTCCGAAGGAATCACCAGTCGTTAACCAGAAGTGTCTTTCTTATAAAATGTCCTAAGCCCTTTTTAAGAAAGAAAAAGGCAGGTGGTGGCCATTCAAAAGCCTTCATGCTGCTTTCTAAGTAAGCTAGAACCACAAAGTATCATTTCTCTACTATTCTTGTTTACTTTAAGTGATTAGTTCCTCGCTATCTCAAATATCCTACAAATATATGCTCGTCTATGG
Source organism: Glonium stellatum (assembly GCA_001692915.1). NCBI lineage: Eukaryota > Fungi > Ascomycota > Dothideomycetes > Gloniales > Gloniaceae > Glonium > Glonium stellatum. The sequence goes on along the minus strand of KV748593.1, from coordinate 31,653 downwards.
TTTTCCGCTTTCCAGTCTAATGTGAACGCGGGTATTATGAATACTACAGCTCATCAGTAAGCTCATTTTTCCTGGCTTGATGGATACTCTATAGTAGAGAGATAAATCCAATCCCATATTAACACTTAATTACAAAACCTGCCAAAGATCCGAGACTGAGAACACAATGGCTGTACTGGATAATAGAAGCCTAAGCATAGGCTCAAAAGATACCGTTAACATCACAATACCCTTGGCCAGCGGGACTAATTGAGGGAGCTGAAGGTTTCCAGCTTTACATACTAATAAATTATAATCTATAGAGCGCTGCATTACACTGAACAACATGTTGGTATATATAATCTCCTCTCTAGCTCGACGCTTGCTTCTTCCTGCCAAAGCCAAAGCGTCTCCGTACAGTTAGCTTTTCGGAATTGCCGCCTACCGCGTAGGCTTTTTCATTTCCCTTCTTTCTGCCGGTTTTGACATCCCGCCTGCTGGTACAACAACAGCACAACCCCGTTTGGATTAACCAAGCGAAAATGGAGAAGGCTGAAGCAACCCACATAAAAGCAAACATTTTATTTCCAATTGCCGCTCCAATATTAACCTCCGCCACACTGCCGATGACGTTTCGGAATATGACAAACATGACTGTTGCGATTATGGAAGCAGTGGTCGTAAATAGGGCCGTCAGGAAGGTGAATATTGCAATTGGGAAGGCTGCCCAGCGCGAGTATACGGATAAAGGCGTGAGGAATATCAGGATCGTAGAGAGGCAGGCTCCAGTGAGGAAGAGGCCGAACATGACCTCCGACGCAATCTTGATGAGATTCAGGATGTCATTAATGTTAGCAGGGAGCGCAACTGCGGGCCATCTGTTAGCCAAATATTAAAGGGTTTCGACATCAGCACCACTCACTTGATGCGCCTGCGAGAAGCTCATTGCGTAGAATTTGAACAGGATTAAACCAGTACAGCACGCGAGGCTTCGAGCAGTGGGTAACACCCTCTCCGTTATAACCTTCACAGAAACCCCACAGTCCCACTTGGTAGAAGTCGTGTAGACCCAGCGATTGGGCAATCGAGTTGATAAGGACGGAGTTTGGTACCGAAGTTGGTACAATATGACTGAGGTCAAGCTTTAAGAAATAGAAGTTCCTTATTACCGCCTTGTTATAAGTGCCACCAATCCCGACCAGGATCAAGAAAATAACTGAGATCAACAGGAAGACAGAAGTGAGAACAGCAAATATCTTCCGGGTGTGAGTTGCACGGTGAAGTTGGGATCTCGAGAGACCTTCCGGGGTATCAGAGCCTGCCATACCGTCAGAAAAGATTTGGAGATGCAGACTGTAGTGAAAGGGGACGCTGGACAGACAATTGACAAAGGTGCCAGGGTGTTTGGTGTTTATGCACCCTGCACCAAACGGCACCAAAGACTGAGTGGAGCCTTACGTCATCAGTGATCGACTTGGGCCGAGAGGCGCAGCACTAGGTTACGCAGGCGACACGAGAAAGCCCAGTGGGAAATCTCTGACTTACCACGGCCACCCCTTATTGGGTATTACCGGGCCGTGCTAAGGGGATTCGCGGGAGCTTGGTTGGGAACGCGTGGCTGAACGATTATGGCTTCGTTCTGTCTCACACCAAGCCGGCTTGAGTCGCTGACGAGATATTCTATGAATTTCATGAATTCAAAACCTCCCCTGAGGCAGAACTGAGATCCCAACTTTTGTTTTCTCGAGAATGTCTCAACAATCGGATGATGATCGCCCGATCGACAGCAGGAGGACATTACATCAAGTACCAGGACCTTCTGGCTAACAGAATGCCCTCGATTCAAAACTACTACGAAACACTCCTGGAGGATAGACCAGCACATAATTCCTATTTCGGACGTGTACCAATATGTTTTTATGTTCCAGGGATTCTTACGGATGATATAGGAGTTGCTGCTTATACAAAGCCCAACGCATCAGTCCGGCTTCGAGCTTTGACATGAACACCCTGCACAGGGTAAGCATATTGTACAAAAGCCCTGGATCCATTCTTTTCGCCTTGTGAAGTCGAGGTAGCTCGTAGTATGAGACACATCGAATTAGCTAATAGCAAGGCTAGCCACGTCTTACGAGACAACTGCTACTTTGTAAATAGCAAGAAAGCGTGCTGCATGTCAGGGCTGGTAAATGTGCAACAACGACAACAACAACAACAAAAAAGAGAGCTCGTATGATGATGAAGACACGACCAGCGGGCCAAAGGATTTCTCCTGCTTGGCGCTCATGTGTTCGAGACCTCACTCCGTCCGTCGGCGAAAGTTGTTCCGAACATGCCACTTCTAGCGCCATTATTATTTTCTTGCTGCCCAGCTGCCATCGTGAAGCTTTATATAGACCGATATGAGAGCCATTGGGTCGCCGCCAGCCAGCCGATCTGGTCAAATCTCCGCGATACCCTCACACGCGTTGCCCCAGTATCAAATTTGTCGTAGAAAAATCTAAAAGGCCTAGGATCATTAAAGAAAATCGCACAAAGCTTTAGTGAGGTTCTACTCACTTACCTAGCTTGCCGATTACGGAGCAACGAACAAACACTTCCCTTCTCAGCCACAAAACCTTTTCAATTAATCCAGATACCCCAAAATATTTCATAATTGCAGTCCATCATGTCGCCCAACGATGTCTACCAGGATCCGCTCAATTCGCGCTATGCCAGCGATGAAATGAAGTATCTGTTCAGCCCCCGCAACCGTTTCAGTACCTGGAGACAGCTCTGGGTTTGGCTGGCACAGAGCGAGAAAGAGCTAGGTTTGGACATTAGTGATGAGGCTATCCAACAGATGCAAGCACATCAAATCATTCAGGATGAGGAGTTCGCCGTTGCGGCGGAAGAGGAGAAGAAGAGGAGACACGACGTTATGGCTCACGTGCACACATACGGATTAAAAGCTCCAGCGGCTGCGGGCATCATACATTGGGGAGCTACATCTTGCTACTGCACCGATAATGCCGATCTTGTAAAAAAAACCCTCGAATATAAATACCTCGTCACACAGCTAACAGCACCAGATATTTCTCCGCGATGGTCTCGACATCTTACTCCCAAAGCTCGCAACAGTCATAGAAAAGCTTTCGACTTTTGCAAAGGAGTACAAAGATCTCCCATGTCTTGCCTACACGCATCTACAGCCCGCTCAATTGACTACTACTGGAAAGAGAGCATGCTTGTGGATACAAGACTTGTTGATGGATCTTAGAAATATTGAAAGAGCGCGAGAAGATCTACGCTTCAGGGGAGTCAAGGGCACCACCGGGACGCAGGTATGACGGCGCCACTAGCGAAGAAAATCACTGTTCTAACAGTTATCAGGCATCCTTCCTTCAAATATTCTCTGGCGACCACGCCAAGGTTGAGAAGCTCGACGAGCTCGTAACCCAAAAAGCTGGCTTCGAGTCTGCTTTCATCATCTCCAGCCAAACATATTCGCGCAAGATTGACGGCGATGTGCTCAATGCTCTGGGTTCCTTTGGTGCTACTTGTGAAAGAATTGGCCAGGATATCCGACATCTCGCAGCCTTCAAGGAGCTAGAAGAGCCATTCGAATCTATGCAAATCGGTTCATCGGCTGTATGGTCCCTCTCCGTCCAATTCTTCGAAGGAATTAGTATTCACTAGCTAATCTATGCTCTAAGATGGCCTATAAGCGTAATCCTATGCGCTCCGAACGACTGTGCTCACTAGGCCGCAAGCTGCAGAACTTACCGAAGGTTCGACAACTCCAATACTGTCTATATCACTGTCTAATGAAAACTAGGATGCCATGGATACGTACGCAGCACAATGGTTCGAGCGAACCCTCGACGACAGCGCCATCCGCCGTATCTGCATCCCGCAAGCCTACCTCTGCGCCGATGCCTCCCTCATCCTCCTCAACAACATCTCCTCCGGCATGGTCGTTTACCCTGCTGTCATCGCAAAACGCGTAGCCGCAGAACTGCCGTAAGCATTAGCCCTTCTCTAAAATCTTCCCAATACCCATCCAGTCACTCCATATACGCTCGCTCTATCCAATTGCTTAATTGACTTCTTCCCAGCTTTATGGCCACCGAAAATATCATCATGGCTCTCGTCGCACGCGGTGTCAGCCGCCAGGAAGCGCACGAGCAGATCCGCGTGCTGTCACACGAAGCCGGTGCAGAGGTGAAGCAGCATGGCCGCGACAACGACTTGCTCGAGCGCATCAAACGCACTCCCTTCTTCGATCCGATCCTCCCGCAACTAGACGGGCTCCTCAGACCAGAGACATTCGTTGGCCGGTACGTTGCGGATATATCCTTCTCCTTCTCTTTCTTCATTCCCTATTCATTCCCCCTTTTCCATCTTCTTCTCTTACTTATTCTTCTTCCTATGTCCCACATCGCCCCCTTAGTTAACGAACAGACGGAGAATTGAATGTTAACTTACGCCTTCTCCGGGAACAGAGCTCCCCAGCAAGTCGTAAGTTTCTACGAAAAGGACGTCAAGCCCGCGCTAGAGAAGTACTACCGCGCCGGGCTGATTAAAGCGGAGGAAGCAGCCGAACTGCATGTTTGATTTCGCATGCCCAATTAATTCACCTCAACCCCCAAAAGTCTACTGCGTTGCTTTGAAAGCCCCCTGCTACCCCGTAGTTAGAGAAAGTGCCGTCACGACAAAAAAAAGGGGGGGTTCTTCGATAGATTATACAAATTTCTTCCCCATTCTCGCTAATTTCTTTCTAACGACAACTGCACCGGCTCATTCCCAGGCCCCACAATTCCCAATTCCCGTCTATATATACACCAACGAGGCCCTGCCACATACATCTTCTCCGGCACAAAAGATAAAACCGCATACACGCAATCCACCACGATCTAAGCTCCAAAACACAGGCACACACACACACACTCAGTCACACCAAGAAACACAGGAGCAAAACAACGCCCGAAATCCAAAATCCCGTCAAAGTTCCGTTGCTTCCCCCCATCGGACCTCCCGCCTTCGCAAGGAGGAGAAGCGTCGACAGCCATCTTATACACACAACGCAGAGTCCAAGAGCCAGCTGTGGTAGTAGCAGTAGCAATAGTAGTATTTACGTGCCCCATTTCTTTGCTCTTCTCTCGCCACGGTAAGCAGGGAAAGAACAAAAGAGAGAAATGGGAGTATAGTTCAGGATGGTGGAAGACAGAAAAACGGAAAACGTCGTCTCTAATAATAAAAACCGGAGTTGCTCAATCAATCGGTCGTCGTCATTCACAGGCAAACGGAATAAGAAGGGGGGAAAAAAAATACTGTGCAGGAGAGTGGCCGTGTCCGGAGCCGTGGCTAAACAGGCGACAACAACAGGGCCCAGCCAGCGAGCCTCGATTGGATGGGGGTTTAAAGGGGAATAACTGTTGTGCACGTTTGTTTATTGTGTGATGTGTGCGTGTGGCTTTGGTTTTAACTTTCAACGATTTAGCAACCTCCATGCGCCGCCCGTACTTTTTTGATTTGTCGTCGTCTCTACAGCAAGAAAGAAATTAACATCAAGGGGGATTGAAAGCACCAGACTTATGCTGGCGCGACCAGGTCTAGCTTGGGCCGCAAACTCGCCAGCAGGTCGTCCTTGGTGCCGACAACCTCCTTAGGAATGCGAGACACGCGATAGGCGCCGGCGCGGATGCTGTTGAGCTGGACGGTCGACATGCCCGAGCGGTTAGAGCGGATAGACCCAGCGTCTGAGCCAGAGTCGCCATTTCGGAAGCGTGGTGGTGGCGCAAAATCGAGGGCGGTGAAGGTGCCGGATTTGCGGAGTGCGTGTCTAGTATAGTGGGTTAGTATATCAACCTAAGGGCTAAGCAGATGATCATGTTAGGAAGAACTTACGGGCTTGGCATGGCACTGAGCTCATCAAAAGCACTCGCCAGTGGCGTGTGGGCTGGGACAGCAGGGCTGTATGGCCGCTTAACCCCCAATGGACTATCGGCCCTCCTGCCTGCCTGGCGATCTCTATAGGAAACAGGTGGCGCGAAGTCAATCGGGTTGAACACCATGGAGTCTTCCTTTAGCATGTGTGGTGTCGGCAGTGAAGCCAATGGCGCCGGTGGGGGAAGAGGTTTCTTAGGGCCTGCAGAACGCCCGCTCATGGCAGACTGTCCTCGCGGTGGTGGCATGAAGCGACTTCCTGCACTGCTGGAGGCACGACCGCGGGGTGGTCCTTGGAAGCGGGGAGGTGCGCGAGGCGGAGGTGTCATGGCACGGCGAGTAACTGGCTCGGCATAAGGTGCTTGAGCTACGACGAAGTTGCCAGTCTCCGGATCGAAAACGGCCCCATCGGAGAGGTATTCCTGGCCGTAGTCCTCATAATAGTCGCCGTAACCGTGCTGACCGACAGGATCGGGCTTCGAATCATCGAAGTATTCCTTGTAGAAAGAACGGATACGGTTTGCTCGTTGCTCAGGATTGTCGGTTGGGTCGTCAGGGGGAAGAGGGCGCACACTCATGGATAGTCTACGGGTATCATGGCCAGTTTCTTCGACGCCTAAACCTACCGGATGGTAAGGACCCTCTTCTTGAATAGTCATCGGAGCATCAATAGATCTACGATTAATATTACCATGATTAGGTGCCCGAGGTGGTGAAGGAGGCGTGACTTTGAAGCCATCACCGTAATCGCTCGAGTCACTCATAAAGCTTGCGGTATTTGGATTTTGTACGACTGCCTCCTGGGATTGCACTCTGGGCAGAGGACGAGGGTTTGAGGGGTGCGAGTTCATGCTTGGGGTGGAAGCTTGCTGTTTCTCTGCAGCTGTGGGCAAGGGAAATCCCGGGGTTGATTGAGGTTGAGGGCGTGCAGTACTTTCACCAGGATCGGCAGTTGAACCGTCTCGACTGTGTATAAACGAACCGAGGTAGTTGTTGCTCTTGCGCAGATCGTTCGTGTTCTTGTCCAGGTAGGAGTCGCGAGAAGGATCCAGAGGGGCAGGAGCAAGGCCACCAGCCAATGCAGGAGCGCGAGAGGGCGAGCCATCTCGAGGATTGGTGGGAAGTGCCTGCGGGTTTTGATTTCCAGGAGCAAGAGTCGGTTGAGGAAACTGTATCTGAGGCGGCTGACTATCCTGAGGAGATGGCAAAGAATCACCTTGCAGGGGAACCGACCTGGACATTCTCTGAGCATTCTTTAACAGACTCCCGTTCATCTTTTCAGTACCCTCGCTGGACCCAGTGTAGGTTGACGCATTGTCATGTCGATATCCACGAAGACTAGCTGCTCGAATACTGGCGTCATCCTTGATAAATGTGACCGGGCGGTATGGATCATCCGGGTCGTGCATCGACCGCGACATAGAATGGAAGGACTCGCGCGAGCCATGCAAGCCAGCGGGAAGTATATAAGGGCTCCCAACATCTAAAGACAGACCCTTCCCGGCTCGGACAGATTTCTCAGTGTCAGTAATGGTCATTTCTGGGATCCCTTTCCCTTTCTTGCTCGGCACCCCCGTCGTCTCCAGACCAAAATCGAGAGACTTGTGCTTATCATCAAGGTCTTCCTGTTTGAGCTTTCTAGTGTGTCGTCGGTGAAGGAATATTAGGACTATCAAAGCGAGTGCAATGGGAACGCTGAGAGGAATTAGCACAAACAGCACGAATACAGAGATCCACAACCTACACAGCAGCAAGCACGATTGGCAGAGTATTCGACGAGGTTGGCTTTTCGCAAAGGTTGGCGTCTGAGGCACTACATGAGGTAGCACGTGGTAGCAGTGCTCTGGTTCGCTCCATGATTGTTCGACTAGGCGGCGGCGCATCCACGACAGGCTCGACCGGGTCTCGAGGTAATAATTGGCGGGTTTCGGTGTCTAGCTGGTTTCGCACATGGTGGAAATGTTTATGAGAATGGTGTTGATGGTACATGTTTGCAGAACTCAGAAGTCGCTCATTCGTTCACAGATCGGATGGCGGGTCCAGAAAGACGGAAGCTCAGAGCTGGCTGGCCTTGACAAGGAATTGAAGAATTGGTGAGCCCAGGCTATGTGGAGTGGAATAAAACTTAGATATTAACAGCGTAAAGTCGTAAGGTGCTCGGTCGTAAGTGTCGAGTGGTATTTAGTGGTATTTGGTAGTATTGACTGGTATTTGGGTAGAACAGAGGACTAAAAGAGTGACAGAAGGCTAAACGCCAAAAGATACCAAGATCTCTAGCCCGTGAAAAGAATGACTTGGGTAAGTAGAGAGCAGAGCTGGAGAGGATGGTAGAAATTAGTAAGACTTGCTCACGAGAGTGAGGTGGTGTTGAAAGAGAAGCAGGCCGAGAGGAGAAGAAGAAGAAGCTCTCCTCGTTTGGGCGTGATGAAGTGGAGCGTGGGTGGATTGTGAGCAGCTGGGGGTCTGAGGGCGGTGATTGGCTGAGTGCTCACTAAACTTGGGTCAACTGGGCCAGCGAGGCCAACGGGGCATGGGTGTTTGCGGCGTCGCACCAGCGAGAAACGGCGGAGAGAGCAGGGGCAGAATAAATTAAGCCACAGTCTTTGCACAATCTTCACTATATCAGGCACAGTCTGCATTCCTGGCCGTGCGCACTGTTTTGATTACCTGTGCAGCTGTCGAGCGCTGACGACTAATTACTGGCAGCCGCTTGATGGAGAGGCAGATGACTCCAGCAGAAATTGGCAGCAACAGGCAGCGATTGACCGCAATTGCAGAGGTGGACTCGTTGGGCGAGAGTTGTGCACGCTGGTGGGCGGTGGTGGGTGGTGGTGGGTGGCAGCGGAGGCCGCGGTCTTCAGCTGTTGGCGTTGGCCTTTCGTGTTTGGCTGCGAGTTGGAGCACGATCGACGGATTGCACGCGCCGACATTACAATACAGTGCAAGTGGCGCTGCTAGTCGGTCCGTATGAAGGCAAGCTTCAGGAACGAGATTTCAGGAGACAAATCACCGTCTACCAATTGCGACTGGCAGCCGGGCCCTTGCATGCCGCCAAAACGTGAGAGAGAAAACATGGCGGCCAACACGCCCACTCACACCGACGCTCACACGCCCCGGCGCAGGGCAACAGCCGCCTCAGGCAACATAATCCCCGACCTCACCACGCCTTCTATACTTGAGAACAGCAACGCTCCCTCTCTGCACTCCGTCGGCCCTGCTAACCCTTCATTCTCCCGCTCTTCTCCAAAAATCCCCTGTGATAACGGCTTGAAGCCATCCACCGGTGGCTCGCGCCAGTCTCTGGGAAAATCCTTCTATTGACTGGTGCTTCTCCCCCCTAAGCTTCTTCTGTCTCTCAAATGAAGTGCACGCTCCTTCGGCCAGGAGTCTGCCAATAATTTCCCACCGGCCCATTCCGACGCTCCAACCCGCCTCGTCCCCGGCACAAAAATCCTGAATCGGCTTTCCTCCGTGTGCACAAGACACTCACCACTCTAATAATGCAGCAATATCCACACCTGGTGCTGCCTGACATCACCCAGCTGCCTCCTTTTTACCCAGCTGCTATTCCTGCCCCTAGCCCGGCCAGACTTCCCGTGTGTTCGCTGTGTGTTCGCTGACATGCTTCGACGTTACCGTTGCACACCCGTCTGGAATCCCCAGTCTGGACCCAACAGCATCGAAGGTGCACGGGTGGGGCTTACCAGAGGATCGGTCCGGCTACCTGAAATTGGACCTGCGAGTAAGAAACGCCTTCGGAAATTTCTTGTCAGGATCCTTCGCTTCTGCTTGGCTCAAACTATACACGTCGGACTGCTCGTGAATCTTAGGTGGGTTCATCTGTGGATACATACACGGAGCTCACGTAGGCGTGCCATCTACTACGCAAACAGCCAGAGCAGGACGTGGATTGATGTTGTTACAACAAGCTAAGTGCCTCAACATAAAGCTTTGCCGAATGGTATAGGTACCGAAGTTCGCAGCTCGTACGTAAGCTTGGTTCTCTTGTACTGTCTAGCGACATGCTTCGCCACCACCTCTTTTCTTCCCTGGCGAAACTACGGACATGATTCAGAATGTAATTGAAGGGAAAAAGAACTCATGAGACCTTCCTCGTTTGCGCGTCGCACTTCGTAAAATATAATTAAAGTTATTACACTCGTTTACTATAAAACCAGCCTGGCTGAAGCCATCAAGCCCAACGTTCCACCATAAGCCTCACGTCGTGTGCCTGGTGGGACTGTTACACAATATCCAATTCTATACTCCAACAGCTCGTGGAAATAGTCAAATAGCTCGGTCATCAAATTGTCACACCAAAAGTAGTCTATTTATCAGTCGTAAGTCATAGGTCATAGATTCGTGCCTCCTTGTATGCGTTAGTTCCTTAATCCTCTCGTCCATCCTTCGAAGCATTGGAGGGTTGGCCCGGACTTTCCATGTCCTTAGGTACACCGAGGACGAAGCCAAGCGTATTAAAAGCGCCTGCTTTAACCTATCGAGCAAGTCAGTCTTCTTAGTCTCCAGCCATATAAGCGCTTCTACATGCTATTCTCACCCTGCTCTTCACTTTGCCCAACGTGCCCGACGTCGACGCTCTTCTCATCGATGCATTCCGTGACGTGCCAACCTTCTCCGTCGCGCTTCTCCGGAGTGTGGGGGTCTCGCTATTATATGACATCGGGTCAGAATACGGCGGAGATATCACGTCACTCAACCTCGCAACCGGGGAGGGTTGAGGTTCCTCGTCTTCATCCTCATCCTCAGTCTGATAGTTTACCCTAGCAGTCAGCCTCCGGTCCACTCCTTCACAGGTTCCACAGATAGCTTCACTCACCACAATGCCATATTCCGCCTTCAGCTCCTTAACCCTCTCCACTAATGCTTTGCTAGCTTCGTCCGTCAACTCAGCTCTATAGCTGTCACTTAGATTCGTCTGCTGCAGCTTTCTCGCAACTTCTTGAAACTCTCCGTGGGCCTGAATCATCTTACTCCTGTAATCCTCATACCAAGAACATCCCCCGTATCGAGCGTCTGTCGCGAAAACTCGCGGCGTCTTTCGCGCATGTAGCTTGTCGAAAGCCTTGTTGATCCTGGATTCTGGCAGCAGGTCTTCAGTGACCACGGAGCCCCCTGTGGGCCAGTCGAAGACCGTCCTGATCTCTTCTGGCCCCAGAGCGCTGTTCGGGTCATGCATCATAGACATGCGGTCGGGCATGGCGTCGATGTATCCATACGTATTGTCTATATTTCGTAATAGATATTCTATACTTTCCTCCTGCTGTTGAGCTTCCGTCATGGGCGTATCCTGCAGCTTATATGACGAGACCAGCTTATGAACGGCAGATTCTCCAGGTACCCGAGTCAGGCTCGGCCGTTTTGGGGTCGCTGGTTCATCGGGAGGAGATGAGCCGAAGGAGAGAGCTTTATTGGGGTTTGATGGGCTTGGCAAGGGCGAGTTCTCCGGGCGACGATGTCGTCGAAGTGACTGGTGAGGGCCATGTGGTTGGACTATGGGACGCTCTCTAGAGCTACCTGGCTGAGAAATTGCGAAACCTTTCGGTTCTGAGACTAATGGGGAAGTTGGATGCTCTAGAGGTGTCTCTGGCCGTCCCAATAGCGGATAGCTTGTTCCCTGTGGTCTTGACCGGACCTTCGTGGTATCTGACGGGCCCGACTCGGATTCTACTGTAAAATTCGATCGTGCCGGTGAGCGATTCGACTGTGGCATTTTACCTAACGCGGTTTGACTTAGTCTGTTGCCGAGGGAAGTGACTGCAGAAGGATGTGCTTGGAATTCCTTCCCCTTGGGTGAGGATGTATGTGATGGCTGTTGGAGAGATTCAGACTGTAGACCCGGCATAAAAACTTTCTTTTCTCCTTTTTGCGGTATAAGCGTACTTGAGCCCACCGCGATTCCCTCCCGCTTTCGCACATTCAATGGGCGGGGCATCAATGAAAGATCGACCATGGCCGGAATCAAAGGGGTTGGCACAGAAAGCGTGAATTCACTTCCTCCAACTACATTTCTTGACATGTCTTGCTGATTGCCCTGCTCATTACTTGCTTCCGCTTCTTCATAGAGGTGTACGATAATTGTCTCAGTTGATTCGCTAAGGTGGCTCTCATTTGCTCTCTCGTCGTTAAAGTGGCTTTCGTTCGTGTTACCCTCAGCACCATTATCAGGGCGAATAATTCTTTCCAACCTCCGTATTTTATACTCTTGACGTTCGCAATCGTCGATAGTGGATATCAAATGCTCGTATACATTGCCTAGTAGATCATCGATTTCTCCGAATATCTGTTGAACGCCGTCGGACTCAGGGGTATCCATAGTGCGTAGAGGCTCCTTTAAGAACTTCAAAATATCAGATCTTTCTTTTGATGCGGGCTGCGAGTGCTTGTATCTTCTGGGTGTCATTACTGCGTACGAAAATAGGTACCCTAGATATCGCTGTAGAGGAACTGTGTGTCTTGTATTGTTGGAGTAAATCGCAACAGAATATTAACCGATAGGGGTAGGTTTGGGAGATGCTGGGTAAGGGCTGCCATAAATCACTCCTCAGTATGTTGAGCTTATTTGGCCTGCTGTCACTCTGCAGAGGCGGTGGATGCATGTCAGGCGATCTGACGTCGAGCAGCTGAATCTCCAGCGCAGTGATGACTTGGAATAGGTGAAAGTCACTCGGATACTCTCGGAACTTGGAGACACGTACTGCGGGCACTAAGCTAGACATGATCGAAAATATATCTAAACAGTCAGGTGCTGTGCTGTGACTCAAAAAGAGCAGTGTCGAAGTGCGTAGGTGGAAGTTGAAATTGTGCTCGTGATGCGGTAAATGTATACTCGTGGGAATCGCTGAAGCGACATTCACACTTCAATCAAAAAAATTCCCAGCGAAGCGTCATCTTCATTCTTCAAGTGCCTGCATATCATGAAATCAGAAAGCCTTAGGGTGTTGATGAAATTGGTAAGGTCTCTAGGACTTAACTAGAAGAACCCCGTTTTTAACTGTCATACCTAAAGAGTGGAGAAGTTCTCCTGTATAGCCTGGATGGATTCATGAGGAATAGGTATGCTCAAAGTAATGTAACTGATATTAGGTATACGAACTCTTTCTGCGAGCTATGGATAGAGCGAGCAGGGCTCTGTTTTATAAGGAATGGGAGACCGTAAATGGGGTAGCAGAGGGTAGTAAAGGGTAGTAGCAAGATGGCACATAGTAAATGGAACGATCTCTGTTGATACAGGCACAAGTAAATGTAGTATTTCTGGGATTACTTAGTTTGACTCACTTTCTAACCACGGCTTCATTCCAGTTGTGTTTGCAAAGGCCTTGAGACCTGCCGATTACATGCGGTGACGTCCATCCTATATCTCCAAATAAATTTCTGAGACCCTTTCGGTCAATCAGTTGTACCAAGACTATGTATGCGGTTGAGTGAAAAACGTAGCCATGCCCAAGGAGCCATTCCGTACACCGTGAACTCCACAGAGCCTCCCACCACACCTAGCCTTCCTCGCCAAGTAAATGCTGAAACTATTTACAAAAGATAAGGAGAAAAATATGCTCACTGCCGGGGATATCACGCTATTGACACGTATTCCAAACGATGATATGTCTGGCAAATCGGCTTCGACTTCCAGAATCAAAGGCCCTGTAACTCTGATCGTTCAAGAATCGGGGCCAGCACACTCAAGCGCCAGAATCTCCTCACCTTCCGTTTTTAGCCGGAGACACGCCTGCTTTAAGGTCTCATAGGTCAGCATGGTAGTCATGGCCGCTGGAACCGCCCGGACCATATTTGTTCCCATGCCGTTGTAAAACGCTCTCCAGCCTTCCTCATGCAAGATTGTCCTGCAAGTTCGGATAATACCACGATATCGAGGCAGATTGATCATTCCATCAGAAGAGGCAGTCCCTGGTGGACGAGTTTGATGTCCATATCCCCCATGAGCGCCTCGGAATGAAATCCCCTCAGGGGACTGTGATGGTAATGAACGTTGTTGGGTTTGTAGTCTTGTTCGTAATACCTCATGAGGGTATGTGGCAGAAGTTGCGCAGAGTTTGCTGAGAAACGTGGCTCCAAGTATTCCGAACCAATGCATATCATCATCCTGTCTGGATGACTGGCCCATCTCTAGACCAGTAAACTTCATCTTGAAAAATTCGTAGAGTGGGAATTGAATAGCAACGTGGGTTAAGCCAAGCAACGCGGGAGATAGCCCAGAATAGAACGCTCTAAGCCCCTCGGTTCGATACATCTTGCGGAAGGCATCGACAGTGGACCTATAGTGCCATGGTGGACGATGCTCTTCTGAAGCCCGAGAGCTCACTTGTGACATGAGTCTGGTTTTGATTACCCATATTGGATTTGTTGCAAGAGTCGAGCATGCACCTGCTGTTATAGATGCCGATATGCGAGATAGCCATTTGTTTTCTTCGAGTGTATGTTAGCGGTGGCGAACCACTTCATTTATCATGTGCCACTCACCTATCCGAGTATAGAAATAATCCTTTGAAGCATCGTATACGCTCATGTAGACGGCCCAAGTTGGAAGATATCCAAGTAGCATTGGACCGAGACCTCTGTACATGCCTCGCACACCATCGTCGCGCCAGATGACTCGAGCCGTACCGACTAGTCCGTTATATACTGCCTGTGTCGGCCTGGGATGGTTTCGTGGCCGAAAAGAGCCCTGAGATTGTAATCGGGTTTTGATGACGTCGAGAGGGCAAGTAACAATTCCTGAGGCGACGCCGGCAGATGCACCGCAGAATCCATTGATAGTGGAGCTGGAGAGGTTCGCGAAGAAGACGGCTAGGCTAGAGAAGGGTGAGCTAAAGCTCGATTTATATTTTGAAGCGTCGTGGGACGACACTCTCGCCGTCGTCGGCGCATACCGTTGTGAAGGCGGTCTCGGGGACGGCGGTGGCTGCGGTGCTTCGGTGGACATGATGAAAGCTACACGTTCGAAACCAATAAGCCTTTATTAACCACAGCACAAGACAGTTCGGACAGAAGGGAAATTGGGGGGCCGCACTTTCCGTCGTCCCCCTTCGAGGTGCCTCAGTGTGCGGAAAGCCCCGCAGCACTTGAGTGACACAATGGCTAGCGATTGAGAGGATCCATTGACGGGCGAATGCGAGCAAAAAGCCGTAATGCTGGTCTTGGGGGGGTCAGAGGCTGAAGGGAAGGAGAGAAAGGGCTAGGCCTCCGGGGCTGGCGCTGGCGTGGACTTGCGATAGAGGTTGGGGACGACGAAGCGATTTCCAGAGGTTTGCTGGGCACGAGGAATGCCGGCAAGACAATGGGGTGGGGGCTTGCTTGCTGCAAAGCTCGGTCGCTACTGTATAAGGTAGGTATGCCTGCAAAACCGTCGCGCGACCTTGGCGGCCTTGATCCCATTGCTCGCTTGCTGAAAGACCTCTGAACATCACCACTTCCTCTACTGCGACATTTCCGTCGGCACACCTTTCACCACCGCTTTACCTCCCCCAAATCCCCTCGCCCTCGTATTTACCACCTGCCGCAATCATGTCGCAGCCATCCGTCGCCAAGTTTGTCATGAAGAGGCCGTGGCTCAACAGTTGGATGAAGCCGTTAGCAAACTGGTACACCAATGCGGCAGGCTATAGGCAGCTCGGATTGAGGTACGGATGTCCTTTTCTGCACTCAATGCCTGTATTGGCGCCATTTTGAGCAGACTGGATGATTTTTGAGCACTCGGCAATCGCTTTCTGACATCTCGCTTTCCGCAGGGCCGATGACCTGATTCCCGAAGAAAGCGAGAAAGTCCTTCTTGCCCTCAAGCGCCTGCCGCCAAAGGAGGCCTATGACCGTGTGTTCCGCATGCGACGTGCATTCCAGGTTTGCATACCTGCCAATTGGCCTTGTTGGACAATTGCTAAGTGATAGTAGTGCTCGATATCCCATCAGCTCCTGCCCAAGGAGGAGCAGACCAAGCCCGAAGATGTGAGTGAAGAGCTGCCTAGAAGAAGAATCAATTGCTAACCATTACTAGGATATACCATACCTGACGCCCATCATTGAAGAGATTGAGGCTGAAATTAAGGAGCGCGAGGATCTGGAAGCTATGGTTGTCAAGAAGAGGACCGCACGATCATAAGGAATGAGTCAAGAAGCATGTATAGCGGGTTGGTACCGATTTTGATACAACACAAGCGATGGGCTTGTGTATTAGAATGTATAGTATCCAGAAAGCAGTTGATTCAACCAAAATCTTGTTTTGTGCCTCGTTTTGTAGGCCGATGGTTGATACTGTAAACCGAATCTACGCTTTACTTCTAGCTATGGCTGAATTGCATATATTTTACTGCTGTCAATTGGACTATTGCATGCGTAGCTTAAACAGTCAAAGTAGGTAGGTATCTAATTTAATGAGCACTGGGAGCAATCATTGAGATACTGACACATATACGCATGTACCATTTATTGTTCGTGCTCTACTGGTATTATAAGTAATGCTGGGTTATCCATTGTGATCTACTTGTCCTACATACATGCACTAGGGTGCGCTATATAGGTAGGTAGGTTTTGGAAGTAATGCTTGGCTGTCTAGGTATGCCTACTCCCTCGCTCCCGCACCCTGCAACCCTACCCGCTCGCCGCTAAACCCCCACATCTGCCAACCGCCTCTATGCCACGAGTGTCCTATGAATCGTTCACCTGCCTTTACTGGAAATGGCGATCTTCCTTGAGCCACAGCCTAATTGGCACAAACAGGAGAAACAGTAAGCCCGATTTATAAGCAAAACTTGGCTGCGGACGGGAGTCATGTGCCTCGGCGTCATCGCGACAGCAACTCCATCTCGTCCAACGCGTTTAATGTCTTTAAACACTCATCAAGGCAAGCTCTAGTATTGCTCGCATCTAAGCCGTACCCTGTTTTGCTGTCGCTTTCTACAAACTATCTGAAAAATATTCGGTCTTTTCCTTCATCAAGAGTGTACAAGCCCGAACGAAACATTATGTCACTTCGCCGGTCAACCCGTCTCTCATTAGCCAGTTCGGCCACTACTTCGGATGCTGAACAGCTCAATGGAGCTGTTAATGGGGTTTCTCGAGGGAAAAATACCCAGGCGCCGAAGAGTCAGCCAGCAGCGTCTAAAAAGCGCAAGACTACACTCGTTACAGATCCCGCCACAGATTCTGCTTCTCGAATAGAGACAAAATCCTCGAAACCATCCAAAAAAGTAAAGAATGAGGATGAAACTGAATTTGCCGTGCCTCAGACTCCGACAACTAAACGTCGCAAAGCTCAGACAGCTAGACCTGCATTTGGCCCTCCCCCTTCAACGCCTAAGCCTCTAGGCGTCCGTCCTCTTACCTCATCGTCTCCTGTTCCACTCCCAAGCAACATGCAGTCCGAAGCCAGGCCAGCGGAACCGCATACAACGAATGCGCCACTATCAACGCCTGGCGGATCAAAGCTTGTGGCGTACCCGTCATCGCCAACTACGCCAACTACGCCAGCTACACCAGTTACGAAGGCGCGGAAGGCGCAGAAGGCGCAGAAGGCGACTGTATCGGCCGCTCCTCGATCAAGCCTCCCTCCGCCTACATCGACCACAGAGACGCTACTTTCGGATGCCTGCGCGCATCTAGTGAAAGTCGACCCGAAGCTGAAAGTGCTGGTCGACAAGCACCACTGCGAGATATTTTCGCCAAAGGGGCTGATGGAATCCGTTGATCCGTTCGTGGCACTCTCGAGCACGATTATAGGACAGCAGGTGGGTCGTCACTTTATATCAACTGCATCTAGATCTCTCTCTCCTAGAGTTTATATATACATATTCGTATATCTACGTATGTGTACACATGCATACTTTACACTATTCTCAAGAACTAAAGCTTAACATTAAATGAACAGGTCTCCGGCGCCGCAGCCGCGTCTATAAAGGCGAAATTCATAGCGCTATTTCCCAGCGCGCCCAACTTCCCAACCCCGTCCGACGTGGCGGCTTGCTCTATCGAGCATCTCCGCACCGCCGGCCTCTCGCAGCGCAAAGCCGAGTACATCCACGGGCTGGCTGAAAAGTTTGCGTCCGGTGAGCTGAGTGCGCGCATGCTGATTACTGCGAGTGATGATGAGGTTATGGAGAAGCTGGTGGCTGTGAGGGGCCTCGGGAGGTGGAGTGTGGAGATGTTTGCGTGTTTTGCGTTGAAGAGGATGAATGTTTTCAGCACGGGGGATTTGGGCATACAGTAAGTCTATTGTTTTCATCACTGTAGTCTCACGGAGGAATTACGAGGATAAGAATTGTGATTGAGTTGTGAATGGAGTAGATTGCGGTGAAGGTACGGGTAGCTAACAGTATTTGTTTCTAGGAGAGGCATGGCTGCCTATGTTGGCAAGGATGTTACGAAGTTGAAGGCAAAGGGTGGGAAATGGAAGTATATGACTGAGCAAGAGATGCTGGATGTGGCAGAGAAGTTTTCGCCTTATAGGTAAGGGATTCGCTTTACTTAGAGCAAAGGAAAGATTGCTAACATCCATTAGGAGCTTGTTTATGTGGTATATGTGGAGAATAGAGGATGTGGACATTAGTGTCTTAAAGAACTAATGGAATCAATAGGCTTTTAACAGTAGAGTTAAAAAGGTAAAGAACGGAATAGCATGGCATGGCATGATATTTTCTTTTCTATTCGCTCGTTGTAATGATATAGTGAGAAGGATATCCCAGAGCAGTTTCTAAAATATTGTAGAAACAATATGAAGACATCCTACTTCTTTTTCGAGCCGTTTGTGTAAGGTGGCAAAAGTGACCTCAGTACTACGTAGTAAGTTTACTAGACACTATCCATCATGGATTAGCAAACGTATCGAGGTACTTTCTATTAGTTTGGTTTCCGTGATGTTATATTATGTAGCCAATTGCATTTTCCGGAGGGAGCAGACCTAGTGGTAGAATGATCAATGAAGTTACAAGTCACGATGGTATTACACTGAAATGGAGAAAGGAGTCTATACTCTGACGGGGAGCTAGTGCAATACGTATATTCCTGTTCACGAGTAATGCAGTTCCTTGCAGGTGGATATTTATAGCGACTGGTGAAATGATAGCTCGAAGTCGAGGAAGTTCCAGCCAGTCCTGGCCCAGTAGCACACGAACCCACCCAGGTTTACTGTGATTGAAACCATGGCTCAAATGGAAAATTTGCATGCCATCAGCAGATATGGAAAGCATATCAATCTTATGGCTCGACTTGCTGGTTCTAAGCTGGAGTTATCTACGCCTTTTGAGTTCTATATCGATCTGGACTAGTGTTGGTAAAAAGAAATTGACGGATAACTCCGAGCTCGACATAGAGATAGTTTCTTTCATGTTGGTTTCATTTATATATCAGTTGTAGGGTCGTCAAAAACAATCTTTGAAGGACTGGGGAATATGCTCTCTTCCTGCAGACTGCCAGAGAGCTCCTCGGTTACGCAGCGCAAAAAGTCATTCGCGCTTGCTGTGGCACAAAATCGTGTAACGGCCTGCTGTGACACTGTTAGTCCAGCGCGAAAACCTGGAGAGCGGTAAAGCCTTTGGTTGCATGTGCAGGCACTGTTAGTGATGCTTCAACAGTAGGTAGCGTACCAGTACTGCTGCGAATATAGTACTATGTCAAGCCTGGTGTTGCGGGGGATGCCCGTTACTCTACCTCTTGTTATCTACGAAATACACTTCAGGCACTGGGCGTACGACAATAATAAGTTCCCTCGAGGCACTAGAACCGATGAGCGCACGAACCTTGCAAGTTCCGTCGGAAAACAAGAAGCTTGCGGGTCGAAACTTGGAAGCGGAGGGGATTGCAAATTTGGCATGTTTCGTCGCAGGGCGATCTGAGGCCATAATCTCATTAAGATGAGCCAGATTATTAGTGGGCACAGTGGGCACGGTGGACTCAGTGGGCTACCCCGGCCAGATGTCATTTTGGATTGCTCGGTGGGCAAAAGCGCGGCGGGAGTTCCGAAATGATGGGAGGGAGATAGTCACACTTTAAGAAAGGGGAAGAGCGATGATGATCGCCGCAGAGGGTTAAATGCTAACTGGAGAGGTGCAGCGTGTAGAGATTGCCATGTGAAGGTGTGATGGGTGTAGTGGGCATAGTGGGCGTGGTGTGTGTGGTGTATGTGGTATGTATGGTGGATATGGTGGGTAATAGGAGGCGCATGGGAAATAGCATCTGGGGAGTGATAAACACGCCGAGTGGACCATTGTGCCCTTGTCCCCTTGTCCAGGTTTCCGGATGCATCCAGGAGGCTGCATGCACGTAACCTTCTCTGGACGATCGACAAGAGCGATTCGGCGGAGGCCAGAGAACTTGGCAACGATGACCGACAGACCGATGCGTCGCGTCCCAGCGGAGTGCATGGATGGAAGCCGGGCAGGTCAAGCCGCAGAACTGGCGATATCAACATTCAAACGGGCATGCAGCTTGCGACGACGGGCCTAGTGTGCACCGAAGACGCAGCGGACATGCATTGTAGATGGGACAAGTTGGACTTTTGTGAGGGGTTGCGGTTCCCCGACCCCGATGCAAACAAGTGCCCACAACACACGCACACGCACGCACGCGCATACGCGGACGAGGAACACAGGACAGCTGCACTGCGCTTGCCGTCATATTGCGGTAACGGCCATCTTGTCAGGTCAGCTTCAATTGACTTTGACAGGCGGCGCCAGTTCGTTCGGGGTCGGCCAGGTCAACCGGTGATTGATGGAAGCGAAGGAACCTAGGCGATAGCAGAAATAACGATGACCTCTCGACGGGCAGCAGAACGGCCAAAGCGTAGCTGTTGATATGGCTTTTGACAGGCGGCGGGATTTGTGGCTTGGTCAGAACGCCAAACCTAACGCCATCCGAGAGATTGAGAGGGCAGGGGCATGCCCACTTCCATCGATTCAGCCGAAACACGGCGATCCGCTCATCTCCATCGGTTTTTTTTCTTTCTGTTGCGTTCACAGGTTGGCATATCTTGGTGGCGCAGGCCGATGATTTGCGAGCATAAAATAGCAGCCAGCGTATTGATGAAGCTACGTCAGACAGCTCAGACAGGCCACACAAGCAAGACAAGCGTGTCGGGGAATGCCCAAGGGTGCAAACGTGTCGGGTCTCAGCACCCGTCACAGAAAGATGGAAGTCAGGCCGGCCGCAAACATCTGATACGCGCGGTGGGGAGGGAAGAGACGCTGGGCTGAGCGTTGTACTGGGCACTCGGCACTGCGAGAGGCTGCGAGCGAGGCTGGCCGTCCACAAGTTGGTACTGTATCAAGCGTGCAAGCCTGTCAAGTTGTGAAGCCGTGAAGCCGTGAAGCCGTGAAGCCACCGTGCCCTCTCCCTCTCCCTCTCTCCTCCCGTCGCCAATCCTGCCATCCTGCACACGGGCCTTCCAACGCCTTCCTGCCCTCTGGCTGCCACCGTTATGCCTGCCACCGTTATGCCTGCCGCAGCCTGCCACGGCCTGCCTATCGCCGTGTCTATGCACTCGCCACATCCGACAAAATCAATGACCTGCCCCGGCCGGGAGCTCGAGCTCTTTTGTGCACAAGCATTGGCCAATCAGCGGCGTGTCTCGTTGTGGACTCTGCCCATCACGGCATAGCGGACGGTCCCTTGACGCGAGTCTTGGTGGTGGATTTTGCTGGTGGCAGGGGTGCGCCCAGCAGCGAGACCTCCTCCTTTTCTCGCCCGCCCTGCCTCTTTCCGCTCTCTTTCTTTTTCAACCATCCACCTGCTTCGTTCCTTCGCAGCCACGCCTCCCAAGACAGACGGCGCTCTTCGGCTCGCAGGCTCTTTATTTCTTCTCTCGTTTTCTTCCTTTCTCCACGTTCGCTCGACAACATCTTTCACTGCATCCACACCTTATCTCGTGTTTCGGAGTCAGCAGTCTTAATTCACCCCCCAGGTTGGTCTCAGGTCTTGCTGATCCCCAATTGGCACACGACTCCCTTATAAGCCACTGACACCCCCAACCTACAGTGAGAGACTCCAGTCCTCTGCAACCATGTCCATTCTGCGATTTGTCCTGCCCGCTCTCGCGGTTGCTGGCACAGCTTTCGGTATGTCCTCTCTTTCGCTCCCTTCCTGCGGCTGTTGCCAATGGCACCCGACACTGTCAGTCCATCTGCGGATGCACAGTCAATTGCCGTCTTCGGGCCATAGATTCATCACAGAATCATCTCGCTGACACTTACTCTACGACAGCACAATGTAGTGTCTCTGGCACAACAACTATCCAGAACTCTGGTGACGCGACGGCTCTTGCCTCGTGCAAGACCTTCTCTGGTAGCATTGCCATTGCTACCGGAACGACCGATAACATCGACCTCGGCAACATGCAGGCCATTACCGGCGATCTCGTCGTTAACAATGCCTCGCAGATTACCACCCTCGGCGGTGCTGGCTTAAAGACAATCAAGGGCACCTTTAACCTGGACCAGGTCCAAATCCTCAGCACGCTGAGCTTTCCTCAGCTAACCACCGTGGGCACGATCCTATGGAACGCACTACCCAATCTCCAACAGTTGACTTTCACTACTGGTGTGCAAATGGCTTCGACTGTCAACATCCAGAACACTGAACTCAGCTCACTCGATGGTATCAACGTGCAGACTGTGGACACATTCTATATTGCCAACAACAGATACTTGGGCGACATCAACATGCAGCTTACGAATGTCAGCACATCGCTGATTCTAGAGGCTAACAACCCCGGTGTGAACGTGTCGTTCCCTAACCTAATCTGGGCGTTCAACATGACCTTCCGAAACTGCTCTTCGGTTCAAACTCCGTCATTGGCCAGTCTTAACGGCTCCATGGGCTTCTATGGAAATGACATCCAGTCATATGCTGCACCCAACCTTACCGAAGTCGGCGGCTCTCTTTCCTTCGTCTCCAACACTCAATTGACTAACATCTCTCTTCCTGAGTTGACACAATTGGGTGGTGGTTTCCAAATTTCCAACAACACTCTGTTGAAGACAATTGATGGTTTCCCCAAGTTGAAGACTATCGTTGGTGCTCTAGACTTCAACGGTAACTTCACCGAGTAAGTTTATTCTATTCACAAGCTATTTTGGAGCTCTCGCTAATCTTTACCTAGTGTCGAACTTCCTAGCCTCGGCGATGTCCGTGGTGCTTTCAACATCCAGTCGTCTGGTGATATCTCCAAGGCATGCTCAAACTTCCAGTCTCTTAAATCTAGCTCTGTTATCAAGGGAAGCTACGAGTGTGCTGGTCTTCAATCTAAGCCAGGAGGTGCTGGTACCACCCCAACGGGAACTGCTACCGGTGCTGGAGCAACCAAGACTGGTGCTGCCGGTCGTCTGGACGTCTCCGCTGGAGCTGTGATGGGAATGTCCGGCGTTCTTGCCGCTATGTTTGGGTTGCTGTAAAGGATTGATGACGCTGGCGTTCCAACAAATAATTGCATAGACTAATTCGAGAATTCTATTTTCCTTTTACCAGCATCATGCATTCGACTTTTAAAACGTCCTGGTCGGCCGTCGATGCGTACCGTGCTTTTGACTCGGGTATTTGGAGGGGACTGTAGCCCGAGCATGGATAAGTTGTATGTATCGCAAAGGCTACAAGGGTGGAATCTTGAAAGTCTATTAATATGTGGCTCGGTATGGCCATGATGCGAAAAGCTCGGCCCGCTGTTGGTGTTTGGAGGCGGATGTGGTCCTTTTATGGATGGCAATCATGCATTTGTGCTGCTTCTCTCCTTACTATTCGTGTCTATACATAGGTATGCACTCTCTTGTGTATGTTATCGTGAAAACGTATTTCTTTTATAATGAAGCTTTTTCCTGGCACCTGGTGATAGTTGGATGGCTAGGATTCGTTAAATTTGTGGACTAGCGCATGCTTTGGCTTTGCTCGATCAGTACTATCTACAGGCGGATGACCGTCTCTGATGTACATCATCGGGGACATAGCGCTTGTATCACACAATCCTTTTCGTGAAACGTCAATTGAGTCTGGATGGGCTGGGTCTGGTCACTTTCCCGCTCGGCTCTGCGTCAGCATTGCCGCCAGGTCACCACCACTCTATCCTACATCACCCCAAAATTCTTGGGCTTGCTGGACAGCCGCCCGCCCTTTCGTAATGAGAGCAGCGTGCAGGAATCTGGCGTCCTGATCGCGCATCATAGATCTGTCTTGTGTTTTCTTGCTTCGATTGTCACACGTCGCTGGATCTTAGACATTCAACATCTATCATCATGGAATTAGCACACTTCCCGTTTTCGCCCCGTTTCGATGCCGCCTCTTAGTATATCGTCTGCACGTTCATGGGAGGCAGCGGACCCCTACATCTGTCCGCCCGTTAGCCTCAAGTTGTGCGGCCGTTGGCATAAGAGGAAACTTTCATTGGCGGTGAAAGTGCATACAAGATGTGCCTTGCGTTTTGCTCATTGTCTATCTGCTGTAGTCAACTGTTCAAGGATATTCCCTTCAGGCAGATCGACGGCGCGGTGTTCGAAAGACGTGTTTTGGTTTCAACCTCCGAGTAAGGGCTACATGCAAGGGATGTAGCAAAGCCGTGAGCTTCCCCACACTCGCCGTCCAAATGTCGCCAATCATTTCCACGGCTACCTTGGGCCTGTACTGGATCTGTCGTTTCGAGTAACACTTCTTGCACTAGTAGACTCACTTGCGGACGTTCCAACAGAGGTATACGCTTAAGCAAGAAGCTCAGTCATTGCAACCTCAAAGTGCCATGGCCATCTGCAGCTTGTATGCAGCGCCTCTTCCTGTCCAAAAACCGGTCTTTCCTAATTTCCTTGTGGCTATCATAAAAGGCTTCCGATTTCGCTCGAATGACCATCTCCCCTTCTACGCATCTCATCACTTAATCTTGCTCGTTTGGGTGGTCTTTCTTTTTCTTGCCTGTCAGGCCAATTTAATACGTGGATGACTGTCCGGTTACTTTTCACTTGCGTTAGTTCTGAGTTACAATAATGCTATCTTCGAACTCCAACTTACACGACAGTAGTGAGCTAGAAATGTGTGCTACTCGTATACAATTGCTAAGAACTTCTACTCACTCATTGTCTAGGGAGATAACGGACATGCAAATCACGCCTGCTGACACTCCGCCGTCCCTCACGCCGCTTCGAAATCTATTTCCGCAATATATTCGGAAATACTCGATTCATATAAAGCAGGAGATGCCCACCGACGCAGCGAGATGCCCTGAGCCGATGGAGCTAGATCAACCTAGCAGATGTCCCGATGTTATTCACGCGTCTTCGGCGCCTCTTTGCTCGTATTGTAGCTGCGCCTTGAACGAATCCGCAGATGGACTAGTCTGTGATACATGCTTGACAGTTCTAAGTCTAGCACCTCTCAACAATGAACCCGTGCAGAGCTCAGCCACGTGGTGCAATGATAGCCGAAGCGAAAGTAATACGCCATCGTTGCATGGAGTAAGGAGTGGGAGAGTTTCCAAGTCTTCGGGATCAGAATCACAACGAAGCTCTTCGTCGTCCGACTGGTCCACTCGACCTAGTTTCGGAAGCCCGCCTATACGTTTATTAACCATAAAATCCCTCGCAGAGAGGAAAAGAAAGGCGGATAGGGAGAAAGAAAGCCGAGCAGCGCTCAAGATAAGGTTCCAGCAACACGAAGATTTCGTAAGGAAAAATGGATGGGGGGATGCGCTCAATCACTTCAAACTGAACAAAAATAATTCTGGTTTAAGTGGTCTCGTTGCTAAGAAGCTTATTGTCCTAGAGACTTCGTACAAGGTGTTGGTTTGGCAGAAGGACGAACTGACCAGAATGAAGAAAGAACGCGAGGAACACCAGGCTTTTATCCACCAAGCGGCGAAACGGATTCCCCGCAGTGTTTGGGAGCAGTACGGAATGCTCGGAGGCCTAGCAAATCTTACTCTAAATTATGAGGCAATACCTCCTTCCGCGACATCTAACCCCCTTTATTTCACGCCAGAGTCAACAGCGTCGCCGCAGCCGGACCCTCACCTTCACCTCTCTATTCGAGGCTGTAAACCCTGCTAACAACTGATTTCCTGGTCATTTATTCTCTCAATTCCGTTGGCCCTTAATCTTATGATCTTGGTTGATATAGCACGGGATGTGTGTTCATCATTCTCTTTCATGAACTTATGTCAGCCTGGAAGCCTGCTCGATGAGTAGTTCCTATTTGATGGCTACGAAATCAACTTAATTATTCTGCGTGACTGTTTCTCTCTGTTCTAGCCGGAGTTCTGTTAAGGTCATTGTGGTATTCTCTGCTTCAGCGGCTGGAAAGTATAGCGGTGTTTAAATGGCGGTTGTCTGTATATCTTCTCTGCTCCGCTGGCAGACTGAAAGCTTCTTTTGTTTCTTTCAAAGTGGATCTGGGGACTCTATCGGTGTTCATTCTAGAAATTTACGGCCTTGGGTGTGAGGATGGGCAACGCATTTCGGCTATATGTTAATTGGGTATCTAGTTTATTCATTGTGTAGGCTTCGGTAGGATAAGAGTGTGATATGATAGTTTGAATTAGGTAGCGAAATGAATGATTATTGGGTAAGGGTGTTGCCTTATGCTTTCGGTGGTAAGTGTTTGAGTATTATGTGGCTGTGGGCCAATACCTTTTCGCCAGTATTGAGGGCTTCCATAGGTAGAATTCGAGCAGCATGCCAAGCTAGGATAGTTTGTTCTCATCCGCCAACTTTGGCCGACTGCGCCCTAAAATGTCTTCAAAGGATGCCTCTGTTGGATGTTACCTCGTCCGCCTTTCTCTAAATGCTCTTGGAAGAGGACTAGACGAAAATATTCGAGTTGTAGCTGAAGGTCGATTGAAAGGTATTCGCTTTGATGCAAGTAATAAATTTCTTCGAGGCATAGCGGCCTTCTAGACTAAAAAAAGGATGCTGCATGTGGTGGGGTCCAAGCCCTGCACATGCAACAAGCCCACCAAGGCTTACGTACTTGTAGATTCGTTCTCCACTCCGCCATGCTGCTAGATCTATTTACGATATGTCTGAGACCTACAGCGGCGAGGAAGGCTTCTCAAGGCAGGAGGTTAGCCCTGGCACACGCCCATCAACGAAGCCGGCGCAGCCCAACAATCGAGGGTTTATGTGTAGCGACCGCTGGGGCGCTGGCTGCCGACCACTATATGTGAGTTCGACAAGATAAGGGCAAGGCAAGTACCCCTCACTGCAGAGTGTAGATGCGGTGTAGCTGTGGTATAGGCGGTATATCGGTGAATGCAAACGTGAGATGGTGTGCATAGCATACGAAGAATAGTAATATTACTCGTTAAGTCGGTGGACGTGTGGCGGCACGCATGCCTGTCTAGAGGCAGGAGAGGTGTAATTCTGCCACCGAGCCAGTGCAGCCAATCAGAGGCGAGCAGGGTAATTTACGTTACGGGGTCGCTTGTAATCCGAACTGCTCTCCTTGCGCTCCACCATCAGTCCTC
Source organism: Glonium stellatum (assembly GCA_001692915.1). Lineage (NCBI taxonomy): Eukaryota > Fungi > Ascomycota > Dothideomycetes > Gloniales > Gloniaceae > Glonium > Glonium stellatum. Next base: position 4,292 of record KV748593.1, on the reverse strand, counting down.
TCTGGGGATCCCGCCAGATAATTACTCTCGTTTTGGTTGAAGGGCTCGAGAAGATAACCCTCCACCTTCCCTTCCACCAACAATTGACCTTTTGTCGTTTGCGTCGCGCTGCCGTGAGGCACGTCTTACTGTCCGCGCGGATCTCAGCACCCTGACCCAATCCTTTTGAGCCTCCTTCAACTTCGCCTGAGCTATCGCAGTCAGCTCCAACACTCACCCTTTACCACAACCCCCCGGTCACCCCGGCCTACGTGCGGCGATATTGACGAGATAGCGGATAGCGACCACTCGGCTGGTGATATAGGCTAGGAATTCGGCTTCTTTCTAGAGGAAGGACGAGGTGAACGCCTGGGGCGTTCCTCCTTGCAACATGCTGCTACCGAAGAGAGGGTATTCGTGGAAGGCGGCCAGAGCCAGACTACCGCCGTCTCGAGCGGTGTGGCATTTTTTGACTAAGACTCGATTTCTACTGTTCGCCGCTATTGCAGGTATCGTAATACTACTATGGAGAGGATTATCTGGCACAGCAGAGGAAATGCAGAGGTATGAGCCACCGTTCCGGTTTCCTCGAATTTGGACTCATTCCTGTCAATGGAACTTGGCAAAGTCGTGACGATGTTGCGGCGGGGAAGATGCTGACAGAAAGCGCTGCACAGATTTTACTGCTGGGGACCAGCAAAAGCTCCTATGGCTATGACATCCAACGAGCAGTCGGAATGGCACGGGCACCTTCAAACACCCGTGATATTCAATCATCACCATCCAGTGGAAATAAACGACAGCACAATTTCGCATGTCGATCTCAACAAGATCAAATCCACCCCTAAGGCGGATACAAACCAAGAGCGCGTTCTTATCCTCACCCCTCTCCGCGACGCCTCCCCTTACCTGGAGCAGCACTTTGACCTGCTCACCCAACTCACCTACCCGCATCATCTCATTGATCTTGCCTTTCTCGTCGGTGACTCGACAGACGATACCATGGCGGTATTGGCCATGGAGCTTGAGCGCGTACAAAAAACTACAGATGCCTTCCACTCTGCAATGATTGTTGAAAAAGATTTTGGTGTGACGCATGGTCAGAGTGTAGAAGATAGACATGGTTTTGAGGCGCAAGGGCCACGAAGGAAAGCTATGGGCAAGGCGAGAAATTACCTCCTTAGCACGGCGCTGAAACCGGAGCATAGCTGGGTTTATTGGCGTGACGTAGATATCAAGGATAGCCCTAGGAAGATTATCGAAGACTTCGTAGCGCATGACAGAGATATTTTGGTTCCTAGTAAGTTTTAATGTCGGAAAGGTTAGAGGTGGAATGACTGAATGCTAATGGGGACACTAGATATCTGGTTCCACCGGTATAAGGAACGAGACGGAAAAAAGGTCGACATTGAAGGCAGATGTACGATTCTCTGTTCCACTGGATATGCTAGATCTGCTACTAACACTTTTATATAGTCGATTACAATTCTTGGCAAGAATCAGAAGACGGCCTCAAACTTGCTTCGTCTCTCGACAAGAACGTAGTGCTTGCTGAAGGTGAGTTCAGCCCTCCTTTCTTTTCGCAACGCTCTAACTAACTCAATCCGTTCCTCCGCAGGTTACAAAGAGTACAAGACCAACCGCAAATACATGGCGAAGATGGGTGATTGGCGTGAGAACAAGGACGAAGAAATCCCTCTTGACGGTATCGGCGGCGTCAACATCCTCGTCAAGGCCGATGTGCACCGCTCCGGCATTAACTTCCCCTGCTACGCTTTCGAGAACCAGGCTGAAACTGAGGGGTTCGCTAAGATGGCTAAGCGCGCCGGATATGAGGTTATTGGATTACCCAACTATGTCGTATGGCATATTGACACCGAGGAGAAGCCCGGGAACGCATAAAACGTAATAGCAGTGAAATGATAGCGGACAGCAGTGTACGTGTTAGGAAATGGGAAAAGTCGGAGTGGGAAATAGCTGTTTTTGGAACGGGTATTGGGAGGAGTAATGAGGAATCAACTAGCCGGTAGTCGCATCGGATACACATACATCATACGCATCAACGCCCTATTTCTCCCGATATCTTTCTCGCTCTCGATCGGACTATTTTTTTTTCCTTGGAGGTATGTAGTATCTTGCTGAGGGAAAAGCCGGCTCTCTCACCCTCGCCTACCCCGACTTGCACGCAAGGCATCTTTTGTTAGACATATCCCCCCCGCCGCCTGAATTCGTTATTACCTGCACGCCACGCAATCTCCTTGTCACACAAACACGTTACATTAATGAGGGAGGTTCAGCCTTGGGGTAAGGGAGGGGCGGGCCTTTTTGTGCGGGAAAGGAAAGAAAAAAGCCCGTAAAGCTTCTGTTTTCTCCTTGGTACCTGCTGTCTCGGTTTTTCTATTTTTATCGTGTCTAAACTTCCATTTTCGATGTTCTATGGGAACGGCGTTCTTGGCATTGTGTTTTCCTTCCCCACCTGTTTGAGATATAAACTCTTGTGCGTAAGAGATTGGGCTTACTGCGATGGGGTTTTGCTAGGGGGGAACGTGCGGCTCTCTTTCTCTCTCTGTTTGTGAGGGAGGGGGTTTGGGATGTATATTCGGTCTGAATGGAGATGGAGAATATGTGCATCGTATACACTTCGCATTTTGTACTGGTTGCTTTGTGATTTCCGTGATGTTGACGCGCGATATCGAGAATGGAAGGTCAGGAGCTGGAGGGTCTGCGATGCTTTGAGGGGGTTTCAGGTGACCCTCTGGTTCCTAACTGCGGCTGTCTTTTCAAGATTCGAGTTTCTAGACCCGGCTGAACCGATGGGTTTTACAGGAGTTTTGATTAATCTTCTAGGTACTTATCGAATAATCATTGTAATCATTGCGTCACTATCATTTTGGTGCACTGAAGTTCCTCAGTATGCTAATTATTAAGCTGACTATGAGGTGAAGGCATTCATGGCAAATAGACTAGCTGACTGCAGATTGTTTTGGTTACATCTGCTAAGTATTAATGACATCTAGGTTAGATGCGCTGGACTTCTACAATGATATGGCAAGCGTTGAAGAATTTATATTGCTACAATATGCATGGATGGCTTTGTGGCTGAAAGTGATAACGATCACGGCTGAAAGTATCAGCCATTCCAACCTCCTACTCCGATCCCGGTGCCATAGCCACTATTACAATTCTGCCTCAAATCGAACTAATCTTACCTACCCTACCTCTTGGAGGCCTCCTTAGCTGGCACTAACCTCTCGGTAACCGAAATAGGAATTATATCGAAAGAAAAGAGATAAAGACAAAACCCTAGGAAAGATGGCAGGCTCCTCCATCTTGCCCGGCCATCGAAGGCCGATAATCTACAGTTTTTAGAAAACCTTGGGAATAAACTCACTTCCTCGCTCATTACGTCATTCGTAAACTCCCTGTTCAAATTTCTCGGAGTTGTAGAAGCGTGCGCGGACCTCATTATCGTTGAATTTAAAGTCACTGTCATCTAGAGCAGTGACAGCCTAGTCAGGGATTAGATGGGTTTAGTTTAGTGGGTGAATAAAGGCAAAAGGCTTACCCTGAGAGCTGAAAGCTGACTTGTAAATTTAACGAAGACGGGGATGCTTGAGGCGGTACTGTTTTCGTGGACGAAGACTCGTTCAACGCGGCCGTACTAAATAGTTACGGGTCAGCCATATCGCGCAAGCATCAATTGAAGTAGCCTTAAAAAGTTTCCGATGTAGCTAGAAAGAGCATGGATCTCACCTTTTCCTGACATGCGTCTCCAATTTTCTGCCTGATCCCTCCATCTGCGCTGCTCATCTCTTCCTCCAAGTTTAGTCCGTCCACCATACCCCAAGCTACCACCACGTCGCTCATGGGACCAAACTTGCCTTCTTTCTCTTCAGTCCCCTTCGCCTTCTTCCCACCAACAATCTTACCCTTGCCGCCACGATCTGCAAACCCACCACCCTCGGAATCTGGGAGCTTTTTGCGCTTCTCCACTTGAACTTGAAGTGCATTGATGATACCGCTTTCATTGGCACCGAGTCCTTTGCCTTTGACGTAGCCGTATTTGGCCATGATACGTTGCGCAAAACCAGCTTGACCTGGCCGGTTGGAACGCGGAGCGTCTGCAGGCGACTCTTTGGGTGTGCCAACAGCGGATGTATCATCCTCTGCTAGCGTCTCTTCAAGTTCCTCTTCGGAGGCAGGGATTTCTGCAGATGGAGCAGGAAGGTTGTAGCGCACCGGGCCCCGGGAAATTGTTGCTGGCGGCTGGGGCGGGGGAGGGGGCGGAGGTGCTATAGGCTCTGAAGGGGGTG